>WSXT02244967.1:0-15391 GCA_011762715.2 Neuroterus valhalla | reverse complement strand
CGCGTGGCGGTCTCGGGTAGATGAGGCAATGAACTTTCGAGTTCCAAATGCTGATAAATAATAATAATAATAATTAACTTACATTGACATTTATTCTTAATAATTATTATGTATATGTATCATCAGGATCACGTAGTGTCGCACGAACTAGAGTGATACTATTTTTCCTGTGTTCTATTTTTTACATAACATTTTGATTTCGTATTTAACATTGCAATCTTTGTTTGAAAAACTTGTTTTCTAATTTAAATTAAAGATATAAATACTAATGTAATTAAATAATTAATAATTTAAAAGAAAATACACATCTTTTCGAACGATCGATAATAAAGAGTTGAAACAGAGTTTAAATTTAAAAAAAAAGATTGAACAACCATTGAAAATTATAATTTCATTAATTATTATTAAAAAATGAATAAATAAACAGTTTCGCAATAAAACAGTATTCAAAAAAAAAAGTGACAGCAGCGAGAATCGAGCGTGCAACCTTACGCCTATCAGCCAAACGCTTTAACAGGTGAGTTACCAGGTGCTTGAAAATACATTTACGCTAGCTCAATGACCATCCGCTCGCAATTCTTATAGTGAATTTTTCTCGAAAATGATCCAAAACTGAGCCTTTTTTATTTTTCTCAGAAAACCTCTAGGAGGTATCTATCACTGAGGAGAGTATCGACAAAAAAAAATTAAGCAACCCAAAGGTCCCCTTGTTAGATATAGTATCTTATCTTTCTTGTACAATAGCGTACGAGCTTTCATCCAATTGATTTTTTCTCCAATCCGGTATTTTTTCTATTGATAATGATCGCTCAAAATTCAGAGGATGAAACGAAATTTCTGGTTTCTATTTGTGATACGTCAAACAATGGCAAACTCTTGCGTGTATAACGTATAATTTATAACCAATGACTGGGTGTTGGTACAATTACGTTCTTTTAAATTCTTAAAAATTCTTTGAGTTTGTCTTCTAATTCTCCTTTTTCTTGAAATATTCTCTCATCGAAATTTGTTAACATTAATTTCGTTATTATGACTGATTTCGCAGTTTCTCAACATTAATTTCGTCGTGTTTTACCACTAAACGACATAAGTCGCTCTTTCCCGCTACCTACTATTCTGTCACATTTTTACTCCAAATTTTTTTCGTCGCGTTTTACCGCCAAATCGCGTCTGTCGCTGTTTTCCACTACCTACTATTCCGTCTCGTTTTTGTCAAGGTCCAGTATTCGATCGCTGTTTACTTCTGACAATATTTAATTTAAATTTACCAAAACATGATATTGTCTTCCTTTTTCTACCACTGTTTTTCTGTTGCACTTTCCCCTTAAAAAAAAGTTACTTCACTCTTCCTCTAAGTGCCTCATATGTTCCCATTCAAAATTATGAAGATAATTCAAACTTAATACAAGTTATCACAGTACGTTCCCTTTTTTACACAATTTCTTTTTTTTTCACCTTAAACTTAAAAAATCCCTTTAAATACCTAACTAAAATACCAATTTGAAATCTTTCCAAAATCAAGAAAGATTTTATAGTTAAAAAATAATTTTTTTCCTACCAATTTTTTGGATTTTAAAGAAAAAAGACGAATTCTGAATCAAAAATGAAATAGTTGATATTTCCGCCAGAAAGGTTTCAATTTTTAACATGAAAGTGGAATTTTGAATCACATAAATTATTTTAAACCAACCATTTAAATTTTAAACAGAACACAATCAATTAACAACCGAAAATGGATTTAAAATTCTAGATTAAAAAATCCACTCCCAACAAGAAAAAGAAACGAGTTTTTCGAGAACGAAAATTCAATTTTCAACCAAAGAGGCGGTTATTCAACAATAGTTGAATCCTTAACAAAAACGAATAATTTTCCTACCAAAGAGTTGCATTTTCAAATTATGAAGACAAATTTCCTACAAAACAGTTGAATATTTACCACGAAAATATTTTGTAAGAAAAATTCAAATTCACAACCACAGAGATTTGCATTCAACCAAACAGAAATTTTCAACAGAGAAGTTAAATTTTCAAGACACAATTTTTCTACCGAACAATTTGATTTCAAACACCCAAATATGAATTTTGAACGAAAAAATTTATTCTCAACCAAATATTCAAATTTCCAGCCTAGAAGAAAAACGACCTAACAGAATAATTGAATTTTTACAAAATACACGAATTTTTAACCGAATAGTTGCATTTTCAACCGAAAAGACTAATTTTCAAATGGAATGAATGACTTTCTAACAAAATACATAAAAATTTAAGAAAACAATGGAATTTTTAACGTAGAGAGGTGAATTTGCAAACCAACAGACGAATTTTCCAACAAAACAAAAAACTCTTAGTCAAAGAAGAATAAACGATTTCAACTAAATTGGTTAATTTTCAATCAAACAATTGAATTCCTAAACAAAGAAGACAAATTCTGATCCACAGTAGAATTTCAAATGAAGAAGATGAACTTTCAACCAACTAATCGAATTTAAAAAAAAGAAATGCGAACTGACAATAAAAAATGCAATATTTCAACGAAGGAAGATGAATTTGTATTTCAAGAAAGCAAATTTTCAACAAAGCACTTGAACTTTCGAACAAAAAATATAAATTTTTCAACAAAATAGATTCTTTTAAAACAAATAATAGAATTTTAAATAAAAAGAATATGAAATAAAATAGATGAAAAATATATAAAAGAAAAATACGGATTTGCATCCAAGAAAGATTTTTTTGTCAAGAAAGGAAACGAAATCGACATTAAATCAATCGAATCAAATTTAATGAGGAAATTACTGAATTTTCGAGCCAAAAGGACACATATTGTATGCAACAAACTTTAAATCTAAGAATATGAATCTCCAACAGAAAAGTTAGCTTCTAACCAAATAGCAAAATTTTTAATAAAAAATTATGGATTTTCAAACAAAAATATAATAGTAGACTTTTTTACCAAAAATAGTTGGAATTTCTTATTAGGTTCTTTGAATTCTGTTGGCGTTCAAGTTAAAAACAAGAAAAAGGGCAAAATAGGAGGATAGGGAAATTGATAATAAGATACAAAAAAAGTAACGTAACAGGACCCCCGGCGAAGGTATAATTTATTGTGAGCTGATTGCTAGGCTTGGTTTTACATACTTTTCAACATATTGTTGTACCTACGAGTTTGAGATGTCTTGAAAATCTAAGAGCTTTTAATGATGAAAGTACATAGGTAAAAATTTGAAGAGTCTAAGTGAACAAAAACGGAATAAGTAGTTTCCAAAAAGCGAGTCTTTCGTTATCGAAATTATTTGAGAGATACCTATATTAAAAGGTTTCAATAATAAATAACTCTCTTTTAATCTCCTTTTTTCGAGAAAATTGAAATTGAAATTGAATATGCTGATGAAAAGATTTAATTTTCGAAATGAATATAATTATCTAATCAAATCTTGTGATTAAAATTATAAAATACGGTTAATCTGATTTTCAAAATTAAAAACGTGGTACTCACCTATGAGTTACAGGGCTGATGTAGTCCATAAGTACGTAAGCTGTAATACTTTGAAAGTGGAAGAAAATTCCGTTCAATACGAACGCTGACAAAAGTCTTAGACTAAACGTGTTTTCGAGAGCCGGTAAATCGACTAGTAAAATAGATGCAGGAATCTGCACCACCACAGATGCTAAGCTAGTATAAAATTGCAATTCTGCAGGCCTAGAAAAAATCAAAATGATTATAGAATTAGTTGTAAAGCAAAATAAGATATTTGATTATAAATGAAATTGTTCATTTCTCAACGGAAGGAACTTCAAAAAGTTAAAATTTGGACATGTGTCTTAATGCTTACAGGCCTCAGACTCACTTGAGCGATTATCTGTGGTCATCTTTTTTGTTTGTTCCCAATTCATCCTGTTTTTTGTTCCTTGTCAATCCTTATTGTTTGTTTCTTGTAGTTTATTACTTGTCCATCCTTTTTGTTTGTTCTTTGTTTATGTTTTTTGCTCACTCCTTGTCCATCCTTGTATTTCCAATTTTTTTGTTTATTCTTTTTTTTTTGCAAAAATTTTTTTTTATAACTTCACTTATTCCTGACAGAAGATTTAGGTTAAATAAAATTTGAGGATTTTGGGACTCCTTTATTCGGATCAAGTCACCAACTACTTTCTCCTCTTTCATTCAATTTCTTCACATAAATTATGGATGTTGCTTCTTCCTTGTTGCCCATTCCATGTTCATAATTGTTATTTATTCCTTGTTCATTAGCGTTGTTTATTCCTTACTCATCTTTGTTGTTTTTTTATTCTTCGCCCTTATTATTCTGACCTTGATCATCCTTGTCGTTTATTCCTTGTTGCTTATTTATCCTCTACCCTTATTATTTGTACCTTGATCACCCTTGTGGTTTGTACTTCGTATATCCTTGTTGTTTATTCCTTAAAATACTTGCTGCTCATTCCTAGTTAATCCTTCTTGTTTTTTAATCGTTTATCCTTGTTATTTATTGCTTATAATTGTTGTTTATTCCTTGCTTATTCCTTGCTGTTTGTTCCTCTTTCACCCTTGCTTTTATTTTTTCTCTATCCATGAGCATCTGTGACATCCTACCGATTCAAAGCTTCTTCTATCTCATCCTTAGCCTTTTTTGAAATTCAGTCTTAACGCGATTAGCTTTACTTTATAGCTAACTTGACTATTTGATTTAATTAAAAGTTTTCTGCATGGTACTTTCTTCCTGGTCCACCCTCGCTGTTTATTCAATTTTTATCATTGCTATTTATTCCTGGTTGATTTTTCGTTGTTTATTCCTTGTCATCTTTGCTACTTGACACTAGTTGATCATTGTTCTTTATTCTTTTTTTATCATTGTTGTTCATCCTTGTTGTTCTTACTTTGTTTATCCGTATTGTTTATTCATTGTAATCCTTACTGATTGTTAAGAGTTCATCCTTGTTTATCCTAGTTATTTAGGCTTTGTTTATCATTGTAGTTTATTCTCCGTTCATACTGGCTGTTTATTCTTTGCTGTTTGCTCCTCAATCATCCTTGTTTATTTCTTGCCCATTCGTTTTGTTTATCCCCTGTCCATCGTATATCGTCGTAGGAAAAATTGTCTTTTCTTTTTCTTCACACATCAGGGTGACGACTTGACCGGGAAACCGGGAATTTACTTGACTCAACCTAGACTATTAAAAATTCTACGGGGGAAAAAAGGGGAAATGACGAGAATATCTTCTTTTTCCGTTATAAGAAAAGCGTTTTGCAAATTTGTTGCTCTATGGGATTTTTTTTAGCTGAGTCAAATTTGATAATCAAACTGATGATAGCCCAAACCTAGAGAAAGAATTTTTCAAACTAATTATAATTTGGATTTAGAAGAAAGGAATTTAAAAAAATCGTTCCTCCAATCCAAAGTTTTTCGCGATTTCAAAGTTCCCTCTTCTTAATTTAAAATAAATAAAGTACTTCAAGCAGTCTTTAGTGTAAAAGTAGTATTCCGAAGAAGAAAATATTCCTGAATTATGATAGAAAGCTTGTTTAGATTGTTTATTGCAAATTCATCCTTTTTGTGTTAAAAACCAACTACTTGGTTGGAATTCAAACTTGTTTGTTGAAAATCAAACTTTGTTGTTAGAGCTACATTATTTCGACTCAAAATTCACCTTTGGTTGAAATTGTAACTACTTTGTTAAAAATCAATTTCAAGTATATAATCAAGTATCAAATTCAAGTATTTAGTTGAACGTCGATTTTTTGATTTGGGAATCAAACTATTTCTTTGAGAATGAACTTCGTGGAAAGTTTGCCTTTCCTGTAAAAAATTAATCTTTAGGTTCAAAAATTCATCTTTTTGCTTAAAATACATTTACTCATTTGAAAATCCATCATTATACCTGAAAATTTATCTGTTTGGTTGAGAATCAATTACTTCAACTAAAACTTCAACTGTTTCATTTTTTGTGGAAAATTGATCTTTTCTAGTTAAAAATTCGACATTTCGGCGAAAATTCGTCTTTTTGAATTAAAAATTCAATTATCTCGTTGAAAGTTTACATATTTTTTTGAAAAATTGATTTTTTGTAGAAAATTACCTCTTTCTTCGGAAGTTAATATTCTTCTTCATAAATTCTAACGGTTACCAATTCAAGTTATACATTAAAAAATTTTTCATTTTAGTCGAACATTAATCTCGTTGAAAACTCTCATGATTGGTTGAAAATTAATTTTTTGTCAAAAATTGAACTGTTCTAGTTAAATGTTCATCATTTCAGTAAAACATTCGTCTTTCTGGTTTAAAATTCAACTACTTTAGTAAACAATTTACAATTTCATTTGATTGTTCGTCATTTTGTGCATAAATGTAATAATTTGTTTGACATTTTTTTTTGTTATAAGTAATTTTTTAACTGAAAATGCAACTTATTTCAATTGAAAATTCCATAGTTTCTTTTCAAAACCGATTTGTTTAGTTTAACATTTTTTTTCAATTTAAAAATTGAGTATTCAAATTTTCATTCAATAATCTTTTCCAGTAAAAGTTGGCTGGGTTTAAAATTGGGTTTTTGAACTAAAAATGTTACTATTCCATTTTTGGTTGATAATGATTATTTTTCTACTTTGAAATTCGACTATTCTGTTAAAATATTATATTTTTTCTTAGAAAATGATTATTTCTATTTGGAAATTAATCTTCTTGTTTGAATATTCACCTTCATGGTTGGAAATTGAAGTGCTCCGGTTAGTTATTTATCTTTTTAGTTGTAAATTCATCTTTTTGTTTTGAAATTCATCTGTTCTGATTGAAGATTCATAATGTTATTTGAAAATTCATCATATTGGTTGAAAAAATAACTATTTTTTTAGAAATCAGTTTTTTTTTGTTATCGTGAATTTATTTTTTCAATCGTAAGTTTAACTGTATCAATTTAAAAAAAAAAGAAATTTATTGTTGAAATTAGATTATTCTTTTCAAAATTGATTTATTTCGCAATGTTGATCTGTTTTAAAGGATGTTTAGGATGAACGTCATGAATAAAAATAAATGTTTGCGTTTTGCGACAAATATAAATATGCTACTCCTGGTTGACCGGGAAAATTGGAGAACATGCCCGAGAAGAACCGGGAAATGACCGGGAATTCGAAATCGTCCGCCGAATCGCCACCCCGCACATTTCCGACAGCAGACTATTGGTTAATAACATTTGAAGATTTTGTGACTGCTCTCTTTGGATTAGGTCACCAACCACTTTTCTTCACTTCAGAACAATTTCTTTAGGTGAATTATGGATTTTTATGTCCTTGCACTTTTTACCGGGCTTGCTTCTTTTTTGCAGCTGTCTCGAATACTTGATTTACTCAAAAAGATCCCTTTGTGGCAATCCTTCTCATTTGTTCCTAATTCATTCTCGCGTTTTGCTCCTTGTTCATACTTGTAGTTTATTCCTTTTCTATCCTTGTTATTTCTTCCTTGTTAATCTTTGTTGTTTGTTCCTTATTTACCCTTGTTGTTTATTCCATGCCCATCATTGTTTTTTGAGCCTCTTTCATTGTTGTCATTCAATTTCTTGCGAGAATCCTTTCTTGTTTTTGTGACATTCGAGAAGTTTTTCTTTACTTTATTCAAAATGTCCTCATTGACCAAATTGGTTTTTCTTTTACTTCAAAACTGTAACAACTTAAATTCATCGACCATGAAAAGTGCCGAATAGTATCAATGGTGTAGAATAGTGTCAATAGTGTAGTAAGTCCAAGGCCTGCTGCTGCGATAAAATTTTTTGAATTCTGAAAAATGCAATGAATAAAATAATACTAACGTGTATTTAAAATTATCACCGCTGATTAACATCTTAGAATAAACGTTCTGCAGACACTCAGTCAAATTGGTTGCCATGGCAGCTATAAATCCTCTGAGATCGAAGCTTATTTCATTCACTGAGCACAGAGCTAACCCTCCCATCACGGGAATTAGAGATAAATTCACATAGAGGCCGGTGTGTTCACCTGAAACGAGAATTTTGTGAAAGGAATTATTAATCTTGTGGATAGGTGTGCATAAATTGAACAAACAATCATGCAAATATGAATAATAATACAAAGAAACGCCAGATTTTGTTTTCATATTATTTGGGGCTTGTTTGAAATTCAACTATTTTGGAAAAAATTGTTTTTTTTTGCGTGTGTTGGGAATGAATTTTTTGAACTGTTAATTCAACTATTCCATTATTGGTTGAGAATTTATCGATTTTAGTTTAGAATTAAACTACTTAGTAAAAACTATACAATGTTTTGCTCGAAAATAAAATTTTTTAAATTGCAAAAACAACTAGTTGATTTCAAGTTAAAGTACTTTGTAAAAAAATGACTATTTCTTCTCTGGCTTAAAAATTCATCGATTTTCCAGAGATTTTGCCTATTTGTTTTATAAATATAACAGTTTAGTTAAGATTTGTTTATCCACTTGGCTGAATATCCTTTCCCAGTTGAAAATTCATCTCCTTTCTGGAAAATTCGTCTTTTTTATTTGAAACCTAATCTCTCGTGCCAAAAATGTTACCTTTTTTGTTGGAAATGCAACTGTTAGGTTGAAAGCTTAACTTATATGAAATTTTTTTTCTGAAGATTCCTCACTCAAATTGAAAATCTTCAACACAAAAATTCTGCGACATCTATTTTTATTCAAAAAATGGAAAAATCAGATTTATATTTTTATATCATGTTCCCTTTTTTCTCAGGAGCGGCAAGCTCTTGTCACATAAACAACTTTGAAATCATTTCGATTCAATGCTTCTTTTAAATCATTCTTAGCCTTATTTTCTGGAATGGTTAATAGTGAGCCATTTTTAAAAGTTTCGTTTTTAAACCGTCAAAAAAAATATTTTAGACGGTTTTGTTGAAAATTGATATATTTTGTTGGAAATTCAACAATTTTGATAGAGATTTGATTATTTCATTGAAAATTAACCTGTTTTTTCTTCATTCAACTATTTGGTTTGAAATCCATGTTTGCGGTTTGAAAATTCAACTATATCTGGATAAAAATTGGACTGTATGTTCAAAATTAGTACTTTTTCCTTAAAAGTTTAACTAGTGGTTCGTTGATGCAACTGCGTGGTTTATAGTTAATTTTATTTTGTTAGAAATTCATTTTTCATAATAATAAATTCATATTTCCGGGTTCGAAAATTCTAATATTTTGTTGTAAATTCGATTATCCTGTTGAAAATTCAATTCTTTTGTTACGAAGTCATCTTTCTTGTTCGAGAACTGAACCGCTCTATTCAGAACTTGTCTTTTTTGGATTAAAATTTTACCTTTTTGGCTTAAAACTTTAACTGTTATTTGTTGAAGTTGAATCTTTTTTAGTTGAAGAACCGACCATCGGATAGAGAATTAATTTTTGTATCTTGAAAATTCAAACACTTGGTTGAAAAATCATCTCCTTTTCTTGAAAGTTCAAACATTTGTTTGTAAATGCAACTGTTTTGACTGAAACAAGGTCTGAAGTAAAGCTCGTTGTTGCTTAAAAATTCAACAGTTCGGTTGAAAAACCATTTTTCTTGTAAGGAGATTCATATTTCCAGGTATAAAAGCAAGCCTTCCTGAAATTTTTTGCTTTTGGTTGGAAAACTCAACTTTTTCATTCAAAATTCATCTCTTGGTAGAAAAATAATCTTTCTAAGTAGAAATTTCAAGTATTTGTTGTAAGAAATTAGACTTTTTGGCTTCAAAATTCAACTGTTTTATAGATATTTTATATTTCTGAAAATATATTTTCAATTATTTGGTGGAAAATTAATATTTTTTGGTTGAATCCAACTGTATTGTAAAAAATTCGTATTTTTGTGTTGAGAATTAAATTAATTTTCCAAGAAATTTACTAATGCCTACTCTATTAAAAATTAGGTTCCTGGTTAAAAATTCATACTTTTTGTTGACTGAAACCGTTTTTCAATTAAAATCCTAATATTTTTTTAGTTAAAATATCAACCATCACCTTTTTCATTCAAATTCATTTTTTTTAAATATAACTACTAGGTCGAAAATTAAGCTTCTTTGATAAAAATCATTTTTTTCGTTAAAGATTAACCACTCAAGTTTAAAATTCTACGTTTTTTTTTTTGTTGAACTGGTTTGTTGAAAATCGAGCATTTGGTTGGAAATTTGTAGATAATAGAAAATCAGTCCTTTTCTATTTGAGAGTTCAACTCGTTGGTTTTGAATGAAACTGTTCGATTAATAATTTATTTTCTCTTGTTAGAAGTTCATCTTTCTTGGTTAAAAATTCGTATTTTAATATTCAAACTAAAATGTATGTTTTGAATTCAATTATTCTATCAAAATTTAACTGCTTTATTGAAAATTCAACCATTTGGTTGAAAAATGATCTTTTTTGTTTGAATATTCGGTTGAAAAAACATCTTCCCTTTTTGAATACTCATATTTTTGGCTCCGAAACTGATCTTTTTCTGAAAAATTAGACTTTATAGGTGAAAAACTCAACTCTTATTAGTAGAAAATCCCATCATATTATTAGGAATGAATTAAACTTACCCAATAAATATCTGCTGATGAGGACGGTAAATAGAGGCGCACTACTTTTGATTGTTTCGGTAAAACTAACTGCTACATAATTCAGAGATACGAGTCCTAGTACTACTGTCATGAACCTAGTGCAGCCAACCAAAGTCATATGTCTGTAAAAACCAGGAGGCCTCATCAACCGAGAACTTGCTCGGTACATACCACAAGGAAAGTACATCTGTATAAAGCCGCAAATTGCTGTCATCAACATCTGACATGCACCTTTAAAAATTAGTAAAGTTAATTTGTTAGTTTCTAATTATTGAAAAGAAGATTCAATTATTTGAATAAATATCTATGCGGATTAATTATTAATCAATCAGGATTCAGAGCTGCTGAAGGTCAGTAATTTCAGAAGGTCGGAGAATTTAAAACTGGCTAGGGATAAAGAGGGAAGATTCCAGATTGGTCAGGGAAGAGTTAGGGAATTTCGAAATTGTGAATTCGTAGCTTTTTTAGATGTTCAAAACATTTTTTAATGCTTTCTAAAAAATTATAATAGTGTAGAAAATATGAATCTAACAAAATACTTTTTGAGGATCCTGAGACGCCATTTGATTGTATATTATTTTGGATTTTCAATTTTTTTTTAGAAGTGCAGTCTACAATACAATATAATTTCTAAGATCCGAAGTTTTTTCCATGGAGTAGCGGAATCTAAAAATATTATTATTTCAAGCATACTTTCGAAAGAACAAAATGTTTTTGATTTTCAACTATATAATTGTTTTATTTTTTAGGTATAGTTTCTTGAACAAAATCCGAAAATAAATAGTTGAGCAAAGGAACTATTTAGCAAACTAAACTTTAGATCGGAATCATCGATGAGAATCTCTTTGTAGGGGTTTTTCCCCCTCATGGCGAAAAATAAATCGTTTTGGTCGAAAAATGATCTCACTGGTTGAGAATTCAACTATTTGGTTGGATGAAACACCCTTTTGTTAAAAATCTCTTTTTCATTTGATGAGATTCATCATTCTGGGTGAAACTTCGTGTCTTCCGTTAAAAATTGAATTATTTTGTTCAACGTTTGTTCTTTTGGGTTGAACTCAAATGTTTGTAATTTTTAATTCTAATACCTTTTGTCAAGATATCAACAATTGATTCTTTCGTTGGACGTTCTTTTTTTAAAGATTCAACTGTTTTGTACAAAATTCCTTTTTTTGTCTTGCAAATTTAACAAATAAATTAGAAATTCCATTTCTTGTAATGAAAATAACTATTTTATTTAAATTGAACTACTTTTTTTTTGCAAATTATTAAACTTGATGGGCAATGTTTTTTTGAGGAATCATACTTTTTATTGGAATTTTTTATGTCAGAATACTAATCTTCCTGATGCTATTCATCTTTGTAGTTGAAAATGTAACTATTCGGTTGGAAATTTATGTACTTTGTTAAAATTAATCTTTATGTTTAAGGATGGAACTATTTTGTTGGGAACTTATCTATGCAAGTAGATTATCTTCTTTCTTTTCAAAAATCAATCTATTCCGTAAAGAACTTCACTCAATAAATCGTATTTCCCGTTGAATCTATTATCAGGCTGGTTGAAAATTCGTTATATTTTTTAATAAGAAGCTATTTTTAAAGCGATTCAAGTATTATATTTATGATTAAAAAATGATGTTTTTTAGTTGAAAATTCTACTACTTTGTAAAAAAAATGTACTTGTTATAAACCGTCTTTTGGTAAACAATTGATCTCCGTGGTTGAAAATCCATCTTTGCAGGTAAAGAATACAGCTATTTGGTTATAGATGCATCTGTTCTATTGAAAGTTGCATAATCTGGTTGGAAATTAAGCTATTTTACGAACTGTTTTATGGAAAATTTATTCTTTTAAATCGAAAATTTATCAATCGTGGTAGAAAAGTAATATTTCCCGCTTGAAAATGAGAATTTTTTAGAAAATTCGTCTTTTTGGTTTGGAAATTCAACTATTTTTTGGTGACAATTTGAGTATTTTGTTGGAAATTCAACTATTTTTGGACACTCATATTTTTTAGTTGAAAATTCAACCGTTTTGTTGAAAATTAGTCCTTTCGGATTTGGAATTGAAATATTATGGTAGAGAAGTCCTCTCGTTTGGTTGATAAAGATCTTGCTGGCTTCGGAATTATGATTTCGGGAAGTAAAAACGATCTTAGTGTCCATTAAGTCTATGAATAATGAATCTATAATTTGGAGTATCCATTCAATTAAAAAGATCTAAGTTTAAAATATAATGCGGAACAATTCTACATTTGAACTTTGAAGCGTTTCAAATTGAAAATAAGAAATGAAAGACTCTCCAGCAGGAAGAATATTTGAAAATGTATGTACGTAAAATTCAAAAGTGAAGGCCATTAAAATTGAACATTTTTCATTGAGGTCTTCGAACAAAAACGAAATTAAAGTTAAACATTATTAATTAATACACCGAAAACTGACTCATTTGGAAGGCTCCCAATTGGAAATTGTACAATTTCAATTACAAAAGTGACAGTTTTTAATGAGAAACATTAAAATTTTTTCAATCTATAAACACTATAACACTAAAGTTCAAATTTTCAATTCATGAGATACCAAAGTTGAATTACTCATTTTTCAGCATCTTTAATTTATAATTATTCAACTATGAAGGATTTTACACAAAAGTTGTACAAAAATGATTGAATTTACACTCCTTCAATTTCAAATGCTCCTAATTTACAATTTGTTCATTCATGAAAATTGGTTATATTTAATTTTTCCATTTTAATCGTTCAAAAATAATAGGGATTGAAGTATTACAGGATTTAAAGTTGATTCTGCAACTTTGAACAACTAAAACTTGATACAAAGCAATCTAAAATCCTTTAACACTCATTAAGGCCTGAAATAATAAATAATTTTGAAAAATCTTAGAGGGGTCAATTTTAAATATCTTGAAAATTGAATTTTTTTTTCTCAAATATCAAAGGCCTTCAACGTAAAATAACTCAATTATTGAAGGTTCTCAATTTGAAAAAGTCCAGTTTCAACTACTTTCATTCCAAATTATTGAATTTGCAAACATGGTGATAAATCTATAAGAGGTTTCATTGACTTTGTTGAAAATGGATCAATTTCCTTTAATTCAAAAGTTTTCACTATATTAGGTATCCAGAATCGTTTCAAATTTAATTTAGTATGTGTAGTATGCTTACTGCAGGTAATATAGTGGATTTAAAATATCGAATATTCGGATTTTTGTTAATAATTAGTGAAGAATGAATTGAAACTTTGTGAAAAGTGGGAAAAATTAGGTCGGTAGGTTCGACCTTCGATTTTTTATGGGATTATTTTAATTTAAGGGGAAGACGGAGGAAAAGATTGGCCAAGGTAAGAAAAGGACATAAAGTAGCTTCAAAGCATTTTAAATTGCAATTTTTAAAAAAAATTCTGCTTTCCAACCCGACGAGTTTTGAAATAGGTGACACTTCGTGATGACTGCATAATAAACTTCCTCTTATCGCGAAGATGTGATAGGAAATAAATGATAGTAGAATCATTATAGGACTACATTGTTTCTTCCTGTGATATTTTCTTGCAAGAAAAATTTTAAGAAAGGTGAAAAAAGTATATAGGTGTCAAAGGTGGATAGATCACACATTTCCATTACTGTTAATTAAAATACAGGCATAAAATGAAATGAAATAAATTAGTTTCTTACCTAAAATTGTAGGATCGCCTTCCATATAAGAAAGGATGTATTTGTTCAAAAAAAGCGTGCAGCCACTGAAGACGTACCATAGTATTAAAAACAATAGAGCCCTAGGATTAGATAAACCACCCTTATTGTCCGCAGTTAGGACTAACTCTTCTTCTCTTTTTTTATGTTCCATGTAGTGTTTGCTGTGATTTTCTGACACTGCTAACAAGTCTTCATTATCGAGAGGAACTTGCAAATAGTTCGTGTTGATACGAACCGAATGATTGTCCATGATTCTTTCGTCAGAATTGAAATATCTTTTTAAAACGTGTGAAGAAGGGCAGAATATCGCGATTGATAAGCGATTTCGAATATTCTGATTCCTGGCACATGCCGAAATGCTTTCTCATTTATCTCTCTTTTAAGGTTATATTCGAAGGAACGTTTATTCTCTCTTCGATCATTTGATAACTTTCACACAATTCAGACTATAAGATTCAGTTCATTTATTATTTCTAACCTCTGCATTTATCAGAAATATTTATTCGAATAACTGTACATTTCTGATCTTCCAGATATCGGTCTCAAAACAGAAACTGGCACATCCAATGTCCGGTTGACAACACGTTGTAAACACAATATTGTACAGTGGAATTATTGAAGTGCAAAATTGTTTGTTAATCTTGACGCGTGGACACTGGTGGACAATAAAGCCACTAATGCTTATCAGTAAAAAAATCACTAAACGCAGATAAGCACAAGTTTGTGCTTCTGTGTAGGTTATGCTCGTATCTTATGGTTCGCTGAGTCGTCGTTGGGTGGCAGCGCTTTATGAACCTAGTATATTGATATTATTTAATTCTTATTGGAGTGTATCGTTTAGTTTCTCCTAACTTCATAAAAAATATTCATTTTTGTGTCCAAAATGTGTTTTTTTATTCAAATAATGACATCTATGATTTATGTTTTGTTTCTCTAGTCAAAGAATTTAATATCTTTGCTCCCGTGTTAAACTTGAAATTACCCGCTGGTTTTATTAAACAATGCGCATGCGCAAACTATTCGTACAAGTTAGTCAGATTCACAATTGTATTATTAAGTCGGTTGGTCGACAACCGAAAAATATATTGAAATTTTCCGGTTATTTATAATTGTACCAGAGAATTACTAATGAAA
>WSXT02244945.1:0-15391 GCA_011762715.2 Neuroterus valhalla | reverse complement strand
GATTTTTTGGCCAGCATAAAAATCGCCACTCGCAGATCGTTAATCTCAACTCTCAAGCCCCCCCCCCCCAGCTCAATCCTAGATCCGCCACTGCGCTTATTACGAATTTGGAATCCAAATGTCAAAACTTAAAATGTTCAATTCTTAAGAATTTTTAACCCAGGCTAATAATCAGCTATACCCAAAAATTTTTGTATACCGAATAAGAAGCCAATTGATCAATTTTTTGTTGAGTCCACCATATTGGATCCGCCATTTTCAATTTGTATATTTTGACCACTTTGACTTTAAATTCGTTATCAGCAAGCCAAAAATATTCGTAAATCCAACTGTTTGGAAGAAAATAAACTTCCTTGTAGAAAAATCGTAGCTCCGATTAAAAATTTACCTCTTTGGTTGGGAATTCAATTATTTTCCCTTCTGTTAAAAATTGAACTGTTTAGTAGATTATTCATCACGTTGGCTTAAAAATTCGAAAATTTGATGAGTACTTAAAATATTGGAAAATATAAGAATAAATAAATATAAAATAAAATCTTCCGCTGAAAACTCATATTTTTGGTAGAAAATCAAATTGCCTTGGCAGAAAATTCAACTTCATATCTGTTGAACTATTTTTCATGTTGAACTGAACTGTATGGTAAAAAATAAACGTTCTTGTAGCAGAATCATGTTTTCGAGTGGAAAATTAAACTGTTAGAATCAAGCAATTAAATACAAATTTCTGTGAAAAAAGAAGCGCCTCCTTATAGCGCTGGGATCCGAACCCAGGCCCTATCGTTTGCCGGACGAGTGCTTCGTAGAAATATCGTCGTTTAGGATTGGAAATTGACATTTCAGAGATCATTTTTTGCTTGACTGTACACGGGCAAACCCCTGAAAAAAATACATTTTTACTTTACCTTACGTAACAAATTTTCTCTGAATGTATTCCATGAACAACATAAACTTCCTAGAACGATTAAATTAACCTCTGTGCTCATTCGGTCCGTTTGAACGAGAAATAAATAGGCCTGTGTGACCGGAAGAAGGTCGAGGTTAAAAATAATCGTAAACAGGTATAGGCGTGCCAGAAATCAATTCCTGAAAATGTCAAAGTGAATAAAGAAAGAAATAAAATTAAAAAATGAAATGTGTCCAAGACAATCCCAGGGCGTTACCTGTCGGACAGCCCGCGTCATTTGAATACCATCCGGGCTGCGCTCGCAGCACGCAGGAAGCAAATACCACCACAATTAGCACGTGTGCCTCTCTTTTTTCCCTTAACTGTTTTTTTTCCATCACTAATCGCTCTCACGTGAGGGAATCCGTTGTGCGGAACGTCTTCCCCGAGAACACCCCCGAAATTAAATGCTAATCCCGTGAATCGAGGCGGGGTTCCGCTCACTTCCGGTCAGGCTACAATAAGCTGTATGTTACAACTTCATGGTCTAGATTTTAAATTGAATAGTCGGATATAGATTATTCTGGAACGCTATAATTATCTTCTATAATCGGAAGCTCTGGTTTCTCTTGTTTTTTATTTCTATTACTTTTTTCTACAAGCAGTAAATGTGCAATAACAGCATCAGAACTTTTCTGAATTCAAAGTACTGGAAATTGAAAATAAAGAATCCAACGACGAAATTTGGACAGATTCCTGTTACCAACATGTTACCGACATCCACAGCTGTAGTGGTTCGTGTCCGTGCCAAGCTTCTAGAATGTTTCAAATTATCAAAAACTTGTTGAAAAGAGGAAAGAAAAATAAGAAGTCAACCTCCGAATCCCTTTCCTTCTTTCACTGTATTGTATTTTGATAATAATAAATATTGAAAAAGACGGAAGAAAAAAGAAAAAAAAGAGGTTCCTCAAATTACCTCCTCATTTTTCTATCTTGTTTTTTATTTTTATGTCATTATTCATTTGTTGATTTCATTCAGGGCGTTTGTCCAAATTTGGTTTCCGAAGAGCCTAAAGCCCAAAATTATTCATCTATCTCGGTCTTTTTCTTCAAAATACTCTTCGAGTTAATTCTGAAAAGAATTAAAACAGACGATTCTTTGTTTCCTACTGCACTTCTATTTCATCAAATAGAGCAAAAAAGAGGTGATTTTTACAACCCGATTTTTTATCTTCTAGCAAACAATCTAAATTAATTCAGAATCAACCAAAAAAGGTACCGTGGAATCCAAGATACGGACTTGGTTGATGGAGTATTGAAAATATTTCCTATGAAAAGAATATAATAAATTTAAATAATCTATTGTCAATATTTAAATTATATGCAAATATACTTGATATTTCACCGTTAGTGGTGCACAGTAATAAAAAAAATCATTTTTAAAAAAGTAGGTCAACTTTTGACTCATTGGTTGAAAGTATAAATAGTTTGATAAATTTTTCTTTGTTTGTTAATGTATCTTCTTGGTAGAAATTTTGTTTTTTTGAAAGTTGATCATTCCACTTTGAGTAGAATATACATTTTTTTTTATATTAAAAATTCATGTTTTTGTTGAAAATTCCAAGTTCCGAGTTTATTTCGATTTTACAAATGGACACTGCCCTTCAAAAAATATTTTTGACTACTTAATGGGCTATGTGACACAAAATAGGATACACGGGATAATCCGGGTGCAGGGGGCGAAATCAAAATCGATATCCGCGACATAATATCCGCAACTGAGAAACTAGAGAGTGGTAAGGCTGCTGGTGTTTATGGTATAACCAATGGAATACTCGAGAGTGTTGGCCGATATTGGCTTATAAAGCCGAGCAAATTCATCAATATGTGTGCTGAGAACAGTGGAGTTCCAAATTATTGGAGAAAGACTCATACTTTTCAATTCTTCTCATCTATTTCAACATGAATCTACTAGACTGACATCTATTTTTTATTCACAGTTGAGTATCAAAAGTTGATGACAATCGTTTTTGTTTAGAACAATTCTCTTCCAACCATGTTACTGGATCGAAACATTATACTTCGGAGGGAAAAATAGTGGATTCTCGAAAAGTTTGCAAATGTTCTCATAAATTTCCTTTCTTTTCCTGTGAAATGTTGGGAAATATTAATAGCCAGAAGCAAAGCAGTTATAGAATTTTATAATGGGATAGGATCTCTTATCGTGGCATTTACAGTCACATTTGAGCTAGATTTTGCTTATATGCGAAGATCCGCAATGTACCCGTAGGTTACCATACGCCGCTTTGCGTCGGAATCCATGGATCAAGTTCGCTACGGCTTCGCGATCCGTAACTAAAATGAAATGATCTTAAACAGGAGGATCGTGCACGCCTAGGCTATAATTGCACGGCTATCAAGGAAGACGCTATCATGAACCGCGAGCGCTATACAACCTTGTAATTGGAAAAAAGTGCGGATAAGCGCGAACTTCTGTCTGATAATGTTCATTTTTCTGAGCCGCTTGAGTAGGCTCTGGAACGGAAGTAAGTGGCCGACAAAGAGAAATTATGTCTCACAATTAGTGTTGCGCTTAACCGTACTTGTCGACGAGCTCCAGCCACCGACTCACCTACTTTTTTCACGCGACAAGCGTTCTTCTGATGAGCTAAGACAGTCCTTAATAAGACACGACCGTCGCAAATGGCATGATAGATTCTTCCTCTAAAAGAGCAATTCCTTTACTTCGACATTATTTTATTCGGATCGTGTCAGGAATTTTCAAGTGATTGATTTCTAATCTTATTTATTGTTCTACAATTTTAACGCGTCTATATCTTTTGTAATTTTCCGGCGTTTCACAAAAACAACAGATTTAAACTTTGGTTGCAAGTAATATTAAGTAGGTCCGTCCTATTGGAAAGTAAAACATCCATCGCGTCAAAAGGGGCGCTGCAGTGTCACACCAATATGGCCGCGGTATACATTAGGGAACGCTCAATTATTACGTAACGCACTTTTCTTTTGTTTAAATAAAGATGAAAATAAAAATGCCGGGATGCCAAAAGAGATGCAACGGTGTAAACAAAAGGAAAGTGCGTTACGGAATATGTGAACGTTCCCTTATGACTCGCATTATTTTTACGAAGTAGCAGAAATAAAATAATAACAAAGAGTATTTATAAGTTCATAAAATAGTATTTTCGAACTTAGAAAGTTTATTCAGCTACGTAAAAGCTACATCCGCATCAAGAAATATTATATATAAATGATATTAAATACATATTTTGACAAAAATGAATGCAGAGGCGCTAATTTTTTGCTTTGACATAAAGATATTGCCAGTTTCGAAACCCCAATTCGTATTAAATGAATTCGTCAGTAGTATTGAGGCTTGAAAAGGGAAATTAGAGGACAGTTCATTGTACGAGTAGCCATAGTAAACAATGGAGAAGTGAACCAGTAGGAAGTCATGCATCGATTATCGTTCACGGGGTGTAGAAGCGACGTTGATTCACGTGTTGTTCGTTCGTGGCGTTATTATCTGAGAGCCGTCGCCATAGATTTCTTCAACTCTTTTGCCGGAAGAGCTGTCGATATCTCGACATAAAGATTTTTTTTGCCATGAAATTATGCTTTTTAAAGTGTGGCAGATTAAATATGTCCCTTGTGAAATTTCAGATTAGATCTTGATTATTGCGAAAAACTGGTTATCATTACCGAAAAAATCCGGCACTTCGTCTCTAAATTTCAGTAGATCAGCACAATTAATCGTCCATCCTTCTTAATATTTTCATATTATATCGAAAAATTACGGCTTCGAAATTTATTGTCCTTGTGTTAAATATATAATTATTTCGTTGCAATTATAAACTGGCTCATTAGAAATTACCTATCGTTTCCGGCGGAGTAACTTAATTGATGCAATCAAAGATTATTTCTTCTTTTCTTTATTGCTCTTCGGACGAACTCAATTCTAACTGGAAGTCTTTGGAAGCCCATAGATACACCCTCGAATGGAAGGGAAATGAGAGGTGTGAGTGGAGAAAACTGGAGGAAAGATAAAGGCTGATTATCGGTTGCACGAAACATAGAACATAGATTATCGGCAGCAGGATACTTTTCATCTACCTCAGACTACTTTCTGATCGATTTACGACGCTATAGAACTTCTCACTTCCTTGGTATAGTACTTACATAAGGAGAGTGTTACGGTGCCCAAGTATACGGAAATGAGAAGGTGCATCTGCAGATCTAATTTTCATTCTTATTAGGTACAATTTTTTAATACGAAAAATACAGCTGCTTCTGAAGCTTTTCTGGCACAAAAAAACCTTTTACAGAACTGCGAAACTCAAAATTTTATCATATATTATTATTTTTGCAACACCCATCTCAAAAGTTGACGTTTTATGCTTCTTAATTGTGCCTTAAGGGGTTAGGCCACCCTAGAATTTTCTAAAAAATCAATTTTTATTCTTTTATTTAAAATGGTCTCCTAGGACCTCAAAAATGATGTCCCAAAAGATTATGCCCGGGAAAAACCTCTAATACTCGGTTTTCGAGTCTAGATGAGTTTAGACTTGTTAAATTTGAAGAGGACGCTAGTCGACAAACACTCGTTTTTCTCGATACTTCTGTGAACTTTTATTTCTTTTTCCCTGTGTAAATATTGATTCGTTTTTACAATGAGTGATGAAATGGTGTACAGTGAGAAGAAAGGAAGAAGAACATAGTTTTTCCACATTAAGAGATCAACTTCAAACGCGTTTATCTCAATACTGCATTTTTCAAGTTTGCCGGACTCATAACTCAGCCAATTTCCAACCTATTTACCCTAAATTTTGAATGTATCTTGGAAAATACACTGTCTATGGATGTACGTAGGATTTTTCTTTCTATATTGTACAGTTCATTTGTTATTAACAATTATCTGACGTTTTTTAGGCAAGTTTTTCATTTTCCAGTTTTGAAGTGCGCAAAAACGCTGCACAGCCGCCATTTTGAAATGAACCGCTTCAAAAAAATTATTGTAAGCAGTTACTGATATATGCATAATAAAATCCCCTTTCTGCAATCTCGATTAATTCTGCAGTATTTCTGCAAAAAAATCTTCAAAAAGCCTATTTTTTCGGCCTCTAGGGTGGTCTAACCCCTTAAGGACTTTATTTGAGCAAAATACGTGTGAACAATTTTCGCGTAGGCGCAGTTTGAAGATGGTTCACTTGAGGCACTGGTAAAAAAGCAGCGCATGCGAACTTTCGATATGAGGTACTTTAGACACTGGCATTGGTAACTTCAAAAACTGGTGTTGGAATCTTTACACTTTCGCGTGTTTGCATATTTAATGTTGTGGATTAGACCTTATACTTCATAGTGGTGACATCTGAAGGGCAGCGCGAATACCACTTTGTAAATTGGAAGCAGTTCAGTGTATCAGCTGTGACAGTGGGGCAGTGGGTAACTAGAGCTACCAGGTTGACAGCTAGTGCTCCGACATTTGTTTTGTTCAATGTTCTTGAAATATTGCTCTTTAGTTTTTGAATAATTATGAATTGCAATAGTTCGGATTTAATGTACCTGAATCGTAAGAATCTGTGTACTCCGCCAGATCTTGTACCCGAATTGGACCCGTAATGATGTACAACTGGAAACCTATACAAAGCTAACTGCCTCTTTAGAAAGACATTCCACTGGATTAAAGATTGAAAAGATTTGAAACTTGGTCATCAAATGACACTGAAAATGTCCTAAAATTCAGAGCATGATTATTTGGCAACTAAGGAATAAGATACTCTGAATATGGAAGCTTGTTTACGAATTTTTTTTAGGTTATGTAGGACTTTATTGTTACATTATTTTAGGCTGCTTTGATAATTAGAATAACCGGAGCGTGCAGGCGGAAAGAACTGTATTATATGACAATGTTGGGATTTTGATTCAATGTTTTTAATCACAATTCCGGGAACCAAAAATGATGTTGTTCGATGTTTTACTGCTATTGAAGAATTTGATACAATCATGAGAAATTACTTTGGGCGATACCAAAAGATATTGATTCCAATCATGTATTCTTGAATTTTGAGAAGATATAGTGCACTAAGCAGGCAATGATGGCTAACTTTCCTAAAAATTATTTATTTCTAAGAACGGTTGAATACATGTCGTCATATTTCCTTAGGAGAATACCACATTAACGAGCCGTTCAAATGATTTCTGTGACTTGAAATTGCCCGCTGCTTGCCTGATTTGAAATGGATTCGGTCTGTTGTTTCTCTATACCTTCCTCTAGAAATTGAGCAGAATGTGGATAGTGGAATATGGATAGTCAAACCTTCGAACTAATCGGAAGACAGGCTTGAAGGCTAGAACCCTATAATTGATTCAGAATCGCTTCTCGAATCTCTTTTACCCTCGTTTCAAGATACATAGTCTCGAATCTTTAGGTTCAAGAGAAGACTAGGACGTATCTGACAGGAAGTCCCGATAGTGGGAATGTGTACCACTTATCTGTCCCCAGTTAAATCGATAGCAGCTCATTATACATTTGCGTTTGTAGCTCCCACCTGGCGGTTCTCACTCACTTTGTAACAATATTGTCCCAACCCACTCGCTTGTATTCTCCAACGGTTATCTCTTCCCAACTCTGTAATATGTATATATATCTACCCGGAAAACCATTGAATTTCTTGCCGATTTTTTTGTTTTAGGTATCATCAGCATGAAGTCATTTTCTGAGGGTTTTTTCAAATTGGGAATACAAATTGGTTAAAGTGCTATCTGACGGTTTGGGCAATTAGAAGAGCTTGGCTTCTGCAAATTTGAGATGGTTGAAGTTGAAATTAGCAGCTTATGCAGGTAATTCCTGTGTTTATGCTGGAAATGCCTCGAATAATGGAAACCATTTCTATGCGTGAGCAATATCTGAACTGATGCACTAGTAAAATAGTTTTGAATATTTATTCATCGCGATTGTCTGAAGAAAATGGAACATCCATCTCATGAGTCACGAGTAAAAATACAATTTTTCATTTCAGTTATAATTTGTCAATGAGTGAAGTAATCTGCTGGTATCGAGATAGCTTGTCTTTCTGCGCCATGTATAGAGAGTAGAGAGGCTATACGGGTGCGGAAGCGTAACGTCTCTTACAATAATGGTTTACACGTGCAGTTATAAATTAAGGCATCCTTCTTAGGTACCCAGTCAGTCTGTTCTGTAACACGATCTGACTTGCTTTTGTCAAGATTTATCGCTCAGATTGTTAATCCTTCAGAGCTTTCACCTTAGGTCTATTTTTCAGATCATCAATATCGTGCTGATATCGGTCTTCAAAAATTGGTAGTCATTAGTCATTGGGCGATTCAGTCAGATCTACATATAATCCTATCTCAATGGAATTCGGAATTCCGAAAAAAATCTGATCTCCTGGATTCAGAGGCTGGGTCGCTACACGATCTGAAAGACCTGGAAAAGTTGAGGAATTTTGAAACTAGACTCCTGTAGCAACCGTGAGAGGGAATTGAATCATTTGAACCTTTAACATCTATATCAGTTGTACCAAGTTGTTAGCAAAACCAGTTCAGAGCAAACTTAATTGCCGACATATCCACTTGTAATGGTTCTTGGGTCCAGACCGTTCAGAGGCGTCATAAGGACGAGGTTATAAAACAGTTTGATCTAAAAATTGTTCAAGAGAACTGTACACTCTAGAGGTTGTACACTCTAGAGGTAGACTGTAGAAGAATATCATTAATGTACAAACGGTGACTCACAAGTTGCTCGCTCATTCACCGTGTCGCGTAAGATTTGTAATTCAATGTTCCTGTTTTGAGCCACGTTGACTTCAATTATCAGGCCGTGAACAATCAGTCAGTTTCCCCCTATATAAATTTCACTCCATTCATTCCAACACGGCCCAAAACTTTCTCGTCTTTCTCCCGAATTCGCAACATCTCTCTTCTTAGTTTTGTTCCTAACTTGGCTTTCCTTGTTAAAGATCAAGCAGCATGCGTGGAAGTTAAAACCAAAGAGCGGACTTCCTGACTCTCTTAAAAGGCTCTATTCATCTTATCTTTAGAGCTTACAAGAAGAAATGTTGCATTGCTATCTTTATAGCTTCTAATGATGATGGGGGAATTCGCTCGGCGTGGAATCTCCAGTTTCATTGGAATTTTAAAATCAGATGGAAGAATTTTGACCTTTCGATTACAAGATTCCAGATTTGTATCTGCTTAACTTTTCTAGCTACTATTTACGGATTCGGGAGATTTTTCTAATACATATATAGCTCGGCATCAATGTTAATGGTTGTTGATCCCAGCCAGAACTGCACTCTCTCTTTTTTCCTCTCCCTTTCAATCATTCTAGCTTAAGATCTTCCCCAAGGGATGCGATAAGGATTGCTTGTAAAGTCTCTCGCTCTTTAATACAGTTTTTCCTGCTAATCTATCACGAGATCTTCGAAAGTGGATTGGAGCATAACACCTTTACCACATCATTATCTTATAATCATTCCTAACAAATCGATTTATTAACTAGCTAGGCTCGGAACAGATGCCAACTGTTACATTTTAGGTCCAACAAAGCCCTTGGGGATTATCGCAGTTTGCAACTATGTAGACAGGAAAAAGGCAGGAATTCCTCCTGAAGGCATTAAGTGTCATTGCGACATAGAGTCCCGAACATTGATGTCTACCTCGGAATTTCAGGAATTTCGATTTTTTCTGAGCAGAATATTAGGTGAACTTGTAAATTCTCCTTTGAAGAAGCTCACTGAAATTACTGAAATACTGGCGATAGCGTGTCGATTTATACTCCCAACCTTAATTGGAATTCAGCTACTGCAAGAATTGTTATTTCCCCAGATTCCTTACCTGCTTCCAACAGGTTCATGTTACTCAAGATTGCTTTTTGCGCCTAAATCCTATACACTTAATTTCTATTTTCTACTGATGATAGGTGAACGTTCAACTGTAATTGAACACAAGAATCATTCCAATAGAAACATTAATCTTTTTTTTTTCTGTAGGACACTGATTCTATATTATTATTCTAATTTATAATAATGGAATTGATTAGCCTCGAAAGGTAGTTAAAACTTGAGATCTTGAAAGTTAAATACCCTCTAAGACTTGCAATAGTGAAAAAATACTCGACTTTCCTTGAGACTTAAATATCTGAAAGATGATCCGAGTCAAATTATTCAAATCCATCAAGAAACCTGGAAAAGGCAAGATTATCATTTACTGGCTGAAACACATCCAAGTAATTCTGAATTTGCCATGCAATTGAAGATAATATCTCAGCAGTTATGGAAGAAACACCAGAAGAAACGAGAAATGTATGAGGCTGTCCCTGTAATTCGTTATAATTTGTATAAAATTTCTGATTTGCCATGGATTCGAGATAACATCTGGATACTTCTGACAAGAACACGAGAAACTTAAAATTACATCTCGGTACTCTAATAATAATTCATTATAATGTTAGCATAAAGCTTAAGGAGGTAAATTTCCCAGTTTCTAATTCCAAATCGTTTTGGAGATTTAGTTTTATTGTTCAACTATGGTTTCCTTTGTTCGAAAGATAAGTGGCTCATATATTTAAATTGTATGTGCCTATATTTTAGCAATGTCAGTAAACGGAACTCAAAGGGCATACATAGGCGATTGTTTGCTTCTCCGCCCCTGACACGCCTCCATTTGGGTAAAGTAGTAAAGCTAAAGGACCACACAATTATTTCCTGCTAACTGTCAAGGGTATCTGTAGTGCTTAACCCCCCTTCTCGGCCAAAAATAGTAGAGGGGAATGGAATAATAGATTCCTAGGGTTGCTACAGAAGCCCGGTTTCGAAATTCCATGACATTTCCAGAACTTGAAAAATAATACATAATTTCTAGGGTAGATAAGCCGGATCTAGGAATCTAAGCCCATATCCGTACCTTACTGACTTTGAGACCATTATGCAGTTAAGTGGTTAATGTCCGTGCTAAGTTTCTAAAAACTTCTCGAAGACCTAAGAACATTGATGCTCAACTTCAGTATGCGCACCCAGGGAAGAACGCATGGGCTACAACCAAAGTGATAGAAGAACAAAAAGAGATTGAAGCATAATCTAATCATGGCTTGTGTATGACGAAAATTCCAAATTTTCGCTACAGGGCATAAAATTTCGGAACCCGGGATCATTTCAGAAGAAGGGGTTTCGTGCTCCTTATCATTTTGTACATGAGGCTACAATTACTGAGAGAAAAGAAGCAGAGCTTTGTACTTCCTTAAACTTTAAGTTCTCTTAGTTCATCTAATTTGCGAAAGTAATTATTCTTTTAAAATCTTTACAGGGTTTTTGAGAAAATCAACCTTAACGAGGGACACAGGAGAGGAAAGAAGGAGGGACGAAGATGGAACAATCCTCAAATTAGAACATTGATGGACCTTACAGGAAGGGTTGATTTTAATGCTATTGGAACACAAGTACTGACTCTTCCTCAAGCGTTGCTCCTTCTACGCAATTATATTCCTTTGCATTAAAATTTTTCACATACTCGACCATGGAAAACATTCTAACAGAGTATGGGGAATTGTCAGGCTTAGTATGGCTTAATCGCTTTCATTACATGTACGGAAAATTCAGTGCAGATTTTCTTCGAAGTGTGAATTGTTAAGAATCAGATAGGTAATTGACGATTAACAATGGGGTAGTACTCACCTTGTTGCAGGTACGAGAAGCGAGTGTCTCGATGTGACATTGCCATTCCAAGGCTCGAAGAAACAGAAGATGCCAACGACGTTCGAGAGAGCTTGCCACTCGCAATGCCGGATGCTGTTGTTGCTGTTGTTGTTGATGTAGTTGATCGTTTCCTTTTTGTTGTTCCTCGCACTGTCCTGAAACCTTCTCACTAAGCTTGACGACTGAACTCACTATACGACCGTGAGCCTCTATATCTTTTTGGAGCACCTGAAACAAAGAATAAATGTTCGAACTTTAGTGATTGACACAACTTCGCAGGAAAAATTGTGCCCGCTGAGCGGGCACATTCTTATCGCGTGCTATGCGCGCGGCTCGCAACTTTGGGCGCATGCCTGTCGAATCTCGCGCTTCGCGCTCAGTTTTGTACTCCCCCACATTTGTTTACAGATCTTTTGAAACTGAAAGGAAAACGTTAGCTACTGTAATAGGATGATTTTCAATTCGTCTCGTGCTTCGCACTCGATTTAAAATTGTTCAAAACGTCTAAACACATTATAAATGTATAATATATTATATTTATTCGTATACTTTGATCCGGGACCGCTTCTTCGGATGATGCAAAACGAAGCATAATTTTCATTTTTCCTGATTAATTCAATATTGGTTATGTTATAACAAATCATAAAGAGCATTGATATTGAAACAAATAAATTTTAATCATCTTGTTATTGTAAATATCACAATCTATGTACCTTTGCGAAGTAAACAATCGTTCATCACAAATCTTTGTTCGTATCTCGTTAAAAGTTATGTTTAAAACTTGTCTATTATATTCGAAAGGTTGTTTTTTACGATTAAAACAAGAACTACGCTTCTCATGAGAAAATACTTGAAAAAAATTTGTAGATCTTTGCAAAGTTAACAATTTTGAATATAAACCTTTCTTCTTATCTCGTAAAGTTTAGCCGCAAAATGGATTTTTTAAAAATTTTCAATATTATTTCTTGAAATAAAACAAAAACCACGTGTCCCATAAAAAAATTATTGGAGTAAAATTTGTAGATCTCTCTAAAGAGAAAATGTTTGTTCTGGAACATTTTTTTCCTATTTCGTACTGTTTGACCAAAAATAAAAACAATCGAAAAGTTACATTTTCATGTAAAAAAAGTGAATTTTCAACCAATGAATAAATTAATAAATAAATGTTGAGATTCAAACAAGAAGCAATTATTTTTAACCAAACAGATGCAATCCAATCAAAGTTGAGGATCTTTATCAGGTAATATGAATTTCCAAGGATGTAGTTTAACCTTTAACTAAGAAGTTAAATTTGTAATCAATCAAATTAATTTTGTAGGAAGAAAGATGAACATTTCTCAACAAAATACTAAAATAATATTTGTATGCTGATGGTAAAATTGGCCTTAGACTCCATCTTTTAAAATATAAAAATCTTCAACCATTGGAATGAATATTCAATAAAGTAGTAGAACTTTCAAGCGCTTTCAAGCAAGTATTTGAAAGTTGCACTATTTTGTTAAAAAAATTTTTTCTGGTTGAATGTTTCCATATTTTGTTGAAAATTATTTTTTTTTTTTGTGGAACATCGATTTTTTTAGTAGGAAATTCATCTTTTCAGTTAAACATTCCACTGTTTGGTTGAAAACTAATATTTTCGTTAAAAACTCACCTTCGGTTAAAAACCATCTTTAATGGCTGAATATTCAACTAGATACTTTATTTCAAGTTGGGATACTTGGTCGCAAATTCATTTACCTCTTCAAATGAAAAATCAAATCTTTAGTTTCAAATTGAGTCTTTTCTCAAAATTATAACTGTTTCGTAGAAACTTGAACTTTTTTGACATGCAACCGAAGAAATTTGGAGCATTATTTGTGCAAAAATCACATTGCTGGGTTGAAAATTTTACTCATTAGTGAAAAATCAAATTGCTTGGTTGAAGACGAAGATTTTGGTTAAAAACTCATATTTTAGTAAAAAAATAAGATATTTATGGTAGATAGCGTAACTATTTGGTTGAAAACGATCTTTTTGGTCGAAAATCCAATTGCATGCTAGATAAAAAGTTGAACTTTGTTCAAAATAATTGACCTTTTTAGTTGAAAATTAAATTATTTATTTGAAAATAAATTTTTTATGTTGAAAACCTAGCTGTTTTGTGAAAAATTCATCTTTTTGGCTTGAAAATTCAAGAATTTGGTAGAAAATAAAAGTACTTCCTTGAAAACTTAATTTTTTGTTGAAAACTCATATTTTTTTAATAGAAATGAATCGTTCTGGTGTAAAATTGAACCATTTAGTTATAAGTTGGAATATATATTTTTTTTAATGCAACTGTTTGAAAGAAAATAAATTTTTTTGCATAAAAATCATATTAACGGGTTGTTAATTTTACTGCTTTGTAGAAAATTTGTCTTTTTGTCTTGAAAGAAAATTTGGTGGAAAATTAATATTTTTGGTTGGAGTAGGAATTTTCGTTGAAAACTCATATTTATGGTATAAATTTAATTAATCAGGTAGAATATTTACCTATTTGGTTAAAAAACGATCTATATTTTTACAATACAGATTCAAGAATTTGGTAGAGTATCACACTATTTGGAAGAAAACTCATATTTTTGGAAGAAAATCAAGCTGTTTGGTAGGAAACAAATTTATCCTGCAAAAATCATATTTTCCGATTGGAAATTTGTCTCTCTGACTTGAAAAATAACAATTTAGTTTCGTTAAAACGGCACATTGCTATCAAAATTGCCAAGTGAAACACACTCAATCTGATATCAACATAATCCAATAATGTATAAGTCTTCTGTTTCTTTAGGTTGATACAAACTTTCGTATCCCTAGAACCCCTTCCTTCCCTTTTCTCTTTCTTTTCACTTTTCCTACTTTCTCTTATTTTAAAAACACAATACAATAACATTTTCAACATCTACCAACGTTCCGGTACTCACTCAACACCCTTATCAAGGCTGCAGGATTTCTTACCTCGCATTTTTCGTTCCTCTTTGTTTTTTCGTGTTATTTTGGGAAATTTCAATAACGACATTCGAGGGTGTTTGTCCAGAGTTTGGTCGTTGTATTCTTGATTTTCACTTTAAATTTCTAGGAATTACAGTTTTTTTTATCTCTATCGTTGGACTTATAAATTTATGAATAGATAATTAACTGAACACTTGAACACAGAATGTGCTCCTCATGCTTAAAAACATAACTACACAAAACAACACAATGTAGATCAAAAACCACAATCAAACTTATTTCCTGTTTGGAACTGGATAAATCAAATAATTCTTCTGTCATGACACAAACCGCAAAATCAAAGTGTGAACTCGTAACCAGAGGTCCATAAGTTTGTTCTCGATTATGGGTTTCGGTTACTGGTTATTGGCTTTGATTTACATTATTAGGATCAAAAGAATTTCAATAACACCATTGCAATCCAATGTTTAGTAAAAACACATGTATTACGGCACTTTTCTGCTAGATTTTCACATAAAACCGAGGGGTTCTTCACTTGGAAGTAGTAGAAACGAGTCCTTCTATCAGGGCACGACTCCCGATAGTCCGATACTCCGCGCTATTCCTACGACTAAGTTCCGCCGAACGCAACATTAGGTCGCGCGATCGCGTTAGAAACTATACTACTCCTACCACCCCCAACTATTCCTCGACTCACCTCGACTACCCTTACGAGCAAGTCATATCTATACGATTCTTGCTGTTCGTAACGATGTCTTCTTTTGTTTCCTTTCCTGATCTTCGCCATGGGTCACAATGTTGATTTTATATCACG
>WSXT02244934.1:0-15393 GCA_011762715.2 Neuroterus valhalla | reverse complement strand
GGGGAAACAACACGGAGAAGGTAACTTGGTGCGTCCCCGTAGGCCCCCCCCCCCCCCCACACCCCCTGCCATCCAAGGGGGCGCGGCCCCCCCCCCCCCCCCCAGTAACTGGGAATTTCACGTGAAAAGTAGTCAGCGCAAGCAGACTTGCTGAGAATGTCGGCAAAACAGTCGCTCTCCAACGGAATCGGCAGCTCGGACCTGCCATTTAACGTACCTTCCGATTACTCTCCTTTTCTTTCTCTACTTTGCCATTTTCAGATGATCTCAATAAAACAAGCTAAAAAGAGAATTTTGCAGCTACGCGGCGGTTGTGATCGGAAACTTAAACGTGGATTGAAACTTAAGACAAATCTTGCGGAACCGACTAAAGAAGTGTCATCGGGAACCAATTATGATTTTGAACTTTTTCAGTACTTTATTCAATCCTATTACGGCAGTGCTTTTTTGAGATATTTATCCTACTGGTATTCGTAAAATTTGAAAAAATGAGCAAATATTAAAAATAAGCCTGAAGTTTTGACTATTTTTAAATCTATTTGCAGTATTGAGTAGAAATTACGAAAGGATACGTAACGGTCTATTGACGTACGCATACATCGAGATAACGAAATTATCTCCAGTGGCGTCATTAGGGAGATAGGATCGCCATAAGTGATCAGCATAAAAACTCTTGCAACTTGCAAGAGTCTCCGACCAAGAATTGCATTGCTAAAGAGGCTTAAAGGATCGTTTATACAAATATCTAATTGAGTTTGGTGCACACTATGTCTTGAATACCTGATTATGGTAAAACGAGCCTAGTGGAAATACTTAAGATATTAGGATTTCTCAGAATTTGTTTTATTCCGGTAGACTATTTATTCAACAATAATCCAAGTAGTTAAACGAGTTTTACAAGCTTAAGGAATTTTACATTTGCATAGAGGGAATAAAAAACTGACATAGGAGAATTTACAATGGCTCGGCGGAAGGACAGAATATCTTTGATATTATTTAAATTTCAAGTTTCCCTTTCATCATCTTCAGATTTGATCGAGCCGTACGAATTTTCAAAGATTGAAATAATTGAGTAGAAAAAGTGTGTTAAAAAAACTTACAAATGTGAGCCATCAATAAGTTGTTTATATATTATCGCGAGGCTAAAGCAATAATTCAGCTACGATTTATTTTCTTATTGCAAAGATATATTTTAAAGTAGAGGTTTCATAGTTGAAGTTGCTCATTAAATCATGATCTTTCATAGTGAATTATATTTCAATTAATAGATAAATCTTAATTACGTCGACAAGTTGCTAAGTTGTAGTGGTAAATCACTTTCTTTTATTAGAAAAAAAGAGTATTTTGTTCCTGAGTCGGGTGATTTACGATATGGGATAGGACGGTCATGTTTTTAGGTTGTGTAAGATTTACAGTGTCATCGTTGATTTGAGCCAGGTTAGTGTTTACGACCTTTAGGATCATTAATAAAATTCGGGCCTACTGTTTTACTAATTTGACGGTGTACTTGGAGTTTAATTTATTGATTTTTAAATGTATGATCTTACAGTGATAGTATTGATTTGAGTTATGCACAGAATTTTCAGATTAGAAAAGGAATAAATTCCCTAAGTGTTTAGATTTAAGAACATATCACTCGTTATAATTGGAATAAAGACATAAGGTTTGAGGTATTCATACCATTATGTAGGTTTTGAAAGGGGTAAAACCTTGTTACCAAGTCAAAAACAGGAATTAAAAAACGACGTGCGATCCTATTTAATTACATGATCGTTAATTACTAGAATTATATGTTGCCACACCCGCTCTCACCTGACTTATACCTGGTCAACGAAGGGATGAAAATAAAAGGAAAGGACACAATTTTGAAAAAAATACTCCAATTTTGAACAAAAAAATTACATTTCGCTACAAAAATTGGAACAGTTAAACTTACAATTCAAAAAATCAATTTATGAAAAAAAAACAACAGATCTCCAACGAAGTAGTTCAGTTTTCAACCAATAAAATCAATTTTCAAATGACATTAGGAATCTTCAACCAGAACAGTTAAATTTCAGAACAATAACATGAATTCTCAACTAAAAAAAAAATATTTAACTGGAGCACTTCGATTTCCAACCGTGAAGGTGAATATTCAACGAGAAGATTCATTTCCAAATAGGAAGAATCAATTTCTAAGAAAAAATATAATGTTTCAACAAAATAGTCGAATTTAAAAGTAAAAAAATAATTATTTCCAACCAAAAATGGAACAGTAACATTTTTAGTTCAAGAAACCAATTTTTATTGAAGCATAAGTGTTTTATACTAAAAAAAGAATCTACAACTGAAAGAGTTGAGTTTTCAAACAGATAAATTGACTTTTACTGAAGAAGAGAAATTTTCAACCAAAATTTGCTTACTCAAAGTTAAAATTGAAAAAAATGGATATTTAACTAAACAAATAGATTTTTAACTAAAACTATGGAATTTTCAATTGAAATATGTTAAATTTTCAGTTCACGAAAAATTATTGATAGCAAAAAAAATAATTTTCAACAAAAAAACATATCTTTCAACAAACAAAACAACTGTTAAACAAATTATCACATTTATGAAGAATATGAAGAAAATTGTAAATGTTTAACTAAAGTAGTTGCATTTTGAACCAGAAAGACGAATTTTAAACTAGAATGATGAACTTCTAACTAGAATAGTTAAATAAAAAATAAAAATGTATTCTCAACCAAAAAATAAAATTTTTCAACAGAATTCGACTAAAATGAAAAATGTTTGACTATATAACTTGAATTGTTAACTGTAAAGAAGAATTTTTGAACAATAGTATTACCATCCGAAGAAAAAGATAATTTTCTACAAAAACTCGATTTTTTAACAAAATATGTGAAGTTTCAACGAGATAATTAAATTTTCAATTAAAAAGACAAATTTTCACCGAATTGTCAAATTCCGAACTAGAAAAGATCAATTTCCCACTAAAATTGAAACAATTTAATTTTCAGTTTCAGAAATCGATTTTCAATCAAACAGATAAATTTTCAAATATAATGATGAATCTTCAAAAGAATAGATGTATTTTAAACAAAAAAAATAAATTTTTGACCATCGAGATTAATTTCCTACAAAAAAGGCAAATTTTCCGCGAAGTTCATTCATTTTCAAAGAAATAGTTTAATTTTAAAATTCAAAAATCAATGCTCAACTAGATACTTCAATTTTAAACAAAAAAAGATGGATTGATTTTTAACAAAGTAGTTACCATTTCAACTCGGATTTCGAATCGAAATATTGCAACTTTAACAAAAAAATTTAATTTTCAACAAACAAGTAGTTGATTTTTTAACTCAGAAAGGATGAATTTGCAATGAAAAATGTAAACAAGCTGTCTATCATAATTCAGAAATATTTCTTCTTCGGAATACTACTTCTGCTCTAAAGACTGCTTGAAGTACTTTATTTGATCAAGTCGCCATCCTGCAAATGTGAATTGAAACCTTTTTGAAAAAAAATTTGAGAAATGAAATTTGAAACGAACTTAACTCAGAAAGTTCCAATTCACGGAATTTGAAAATTGAACGATTCCAGCTTAAAATTGTTTCACGATATCTGAATCGAAAAACATTTGAATTTACAACTATAAAATAGTATTCAATAATGAAAAAACTTCGTTCAAATGGTAAAAACTCAAACATTTCAATGTTTTTTGGGCTTGAAATAAGTGCTACTTACGCACAGCTTCATAAAATCTCATCTTGCACATACCTAGAACAGAAAAAAAAAATTTTAGAAACATTCGTTATTCGAATACTTTTCTTATTCTAAGCATATAAAATTGAAAATTACTGGAAAAAATGGTCCAAAATTGAGTCACTCAAATTGTAAAGCTATCGAAATTTACTTCTTCACCGAAACTCCTTGCCCTTAAATAGAAACTATAATTATTTTCTGAAATTCCCTGTTTAAAGTCAGATAAATGAGGAAATGCGAATGAAACGTGATAAATTTATTTTTTTGAAAAAATGAAGAAATCTGCAACCCCTGGAAATCAAACAAAAATCATGAATCCAAAGACCAAATTTGGACAAACACCCTCGAGTATACCTATTAGAAAGAAAAACAGTGAAAATAAAAAAAAAGAAAGATAAAAGATAGAAGAGAAAGCAACCTCCAAATCCCCTTCTTTCTCCTTTTCTATACCAAAAAAAAAAACACACACACACACACAAAACAAAAATATTCTAACTATCTACCAACGTTTCGGTGTTCACCTAACACCCTTATCAAGGTAAAAACCATCAATTTCCAGGGGTTGCAGATTTCAGCTAAATTTTTCAGACGTTAATAAGAGGTTTGATATTGTTTCTCCAATTTCAGATTCTCAATTTTCAAAATTAAGAAAATCATTCTTCTTGTAGGTTTGGGCTATCATCCATTCGATTATTTTTCAGATTTGAGTCAGCTAAAAAAGTCTCACAGAACAACAAATTTGCAAAACGTTTTGCTCATAATGGAAAAAAATTCTTCCTCTTATGACGTATAGATACATTTGAATATTTTGAGAATCAGATTAAAGGAACGTTACATTCTTTAAATCAAATTCCTGGTCATTTCTCGGTTTTTCCTGGTCAATAAAATTCCTGGTCATTTCCCGGTCAAGTCACCACCCTGATGAAGAGCTTCACTTTCCCAAATGATTCGAAACATAGGAAAAAAATTTTGGAAATTCTTATTTGAACTTCCATTTCATTAATTAAGGTCTGAATTCCGATCTTGAATGATTAATTTTTGATTGACTCTTAGTTTCAAAGACTGACTACGTGTACATGCATTTGCTAAACATTCGTCGTTGTAACCTAAACCGCGAGCGGCATGTCCAGCACTCTACCAATGAACGTAATAACACGACGTCGTTAATTAAGTGGATTTTCAATCAAGATTCAATCGGTCTCGGTGTAAATGTAAATGTATCGAACCCGTACGTAGAATATGTGCTCGACTGTTTCCGCTCGAGATGTTGCAGGATGAATGTCATTGTGCATTGTGTACTTATGTCTAGCTACTGTTTCGTCCATTATTACTTGTTTCGATAATTATTTTAAAAAACATTTATAAAATTTGAAACCTCAAATCAGGGTGGTCGTCGGACTTGGAATTTTGACCTCTTGGTTCATATGTGTATATTTCCAGAATTCAAGGTATGTAATTCAGAATAGTTTAAAGCGTTTTCGAACAAATTATTAGCCAATATTCAACGCTTAAAGTTTATAAATGTTTGATTCAAAACAAATTTGAAATCTTCAGTCTTTGAGTCTTCAAATTTTTTGTTCCTGTACAAAGATTTTTCGAATTTGAGTGCTTCAAGTGAACATTGTTGAACTTTAGTGGCTTTAGGTTCAAAGGAAATAAAAAGTGCCAATATTTAATTATTTATTCGAACCTTAACTTTCCTTTATGTCTCCAATCACCTTCTATTATTATTTTCGAAACCTCTCAATATTTGCTTCACATATTCCAAATGAATTCTTAAGAAATCTCTAATATTTATCTTCATCTTTCCCAAGGAGAAAGACAGATACAAAGTACAGAGCAGAGAATCTTGTTTCGCAAAAGGCAAAATAGTAAATAATTTGCAGGATCATATAGAGGGTATTTTATTATCCTTCATGTGCACTATCAAGCCAACGCTAACTGAATTACGACATCCAATTATCTTCCATTGGAAAGTCTCAGCATCAGAAGAACGGTGTTCTGGTACCCAGGATCTCTCTTGGAACGGCATAAGCAAAGCGACATCGTATTATAATGATATGCCAAGAGCATAAATACTTATCTTTTCTTTCTTCAAATATTCTTTCAAAGTTGCTTCTCATTCACGCAGCGAAATCGAATTAACGATCCGGTGTGGAACTTTGGTTTTAAATAACGCCTTCCCGTACAACGAGCGCTAACGCGTCTCCGATATGCCGGGATCATGTGTGCGGGCGTTTCTCGAGAATATCGCGCACTCGTGCATAAATCCACACACGTAAGTACACGCAAATTCGAATGGATATGCAAATTATTCCTGTGCAGAGTCCCTCTCTCGCTGGGGGTCCGCGAAAGTCGAGACAAAGTCACAGCGGGATTCTCTTGGGGTTGGGGGAGCCCAGAAAAGAACATCATGTCCTGCTTTGACAAAACGATCGAAAAACAGCCTTTTCAAGTTACAAACAGTAATTATAATTATTAAAAAACAACACTTCCAAGTACCGCCCAAAGTCAGAAAAAGAAAGCATTCAATTTCCGAATCTTCAGGGGGGCGTTTCTCCCGGTCAAGTTTTTCAATTTTACCGGTCAACTAAAAGTAACGAATTTATATTTGTCGCAAAACGCAAACATTTATTTCAATTGTATTCCAAAATAAATTTATTTTGAAAAAAGTACTCAAATTTTCCACGAGAAAATATCCTCTTTTTAGCAAAGTTGGACCAGTTAAACTTACAATTGAAAAAATCAATTATGATAATGAATCTTCAACTAGAGCAGTTTAGATTTCCAACTATGAAGATGAATATTCAAACAAGAAGATTGATTTTCAGATAGAAACATTAATTTCCTACCAAAAAATACAATGTTTTATCAAAATAGTTGAATTTTGAACTGACAAAACAATTTTTTCCAACCGAAAATAGAATAGTAACATATTAGTTTGAAAACACAATCTCATGCCAAACATAAAAGTTTTCAACTAAAACAAAGAATCATCAACTGAAAGAGGTAAATTTTCGAACAAATGAATCGCTTTTTAGTAAAAATATATAAATTATTGTCAACCAAAACGTGAATACTCAAATTCCGAATTGAACCAAACTAATCAATTTTCAACTTCAACTATGGAATTTTCAATTGAAATAAGTAATTTTCAGTTGAAAATAATACTTATAACAAAAAACTTTTATTAAGCTAAACGATGAATCTTCAAATAAAAATGTAAATGTTCAATTGTATCAGTTAAATTTCAAACCAGAAAGACGAGTTTTTACCTAAAATGATGAGCCCTCCAGTAGTATAGTTGGAATTTTCACCAAAAATTAATTTTCAACCAAAAAATACAATTTTTCAACTAAATAGTTGAATTTTGAACTGAAAAAATAATTTTTTCCAACCGAAAATAGAATAGTACCAAACATTTTAGTTTGAAAATCCAATTTCATACCAAACATAAAAGTTATTAACTAAAACAAAGAACCTTCAACAGAAAGGAGTAAATTTTCGAAGAAATGAGCTAATTTTTGGTAAAAATATATAAAATATTGTCAGCCAAAATGTGAATACTCAAATTTTGAATTTAACCAAACTTTTATAAATCTAAACGATGAATCTTAAAATGAAAATGGTAAATGATTAACTGTAGTAGTTGAATTTTAAACCAGAAAAACAAGTTTTCACACAAAATGATGAACCCTCGACTAGAATAGTTGAAATTTTCACCAAAAATTGATTTTCAATCAATAAATACAATGTTTTAAGAAAATAGTTGAATTTCAAACTGAAAAAATAATTTTTTCCAACCGAAAATAGAATAGTACCAAACATTTTAGTTTGAAAATCTAATTTCATACCAAACATAAAAGTTATTAACTAAAACAAAGAACCTTCAACAGAAAGGAGTAAATTTTCGAAGAAATGAGCTAATTTTTGGTAAAAATATATAAAATATTGTCAGCCAAAATGTGAATACTCAAATTTTGAATTTAACCAAACTTTTATAAATCTAAACGATGAATCTTAAAATGAAAATGGTAAATGATTAACTGTAGTAGTTGAATTTTAAACCAGAAAAACAAGTTTTCACACAAAATGATGAACCCTCGACTAGAATAGTTGAAATTTTCACCAAAAATTGATTTTCAATCAATAAATACAATGTTTTAAGAAAATAGTTGAATTTCAAACTGAAAAAATAATTTTTTCCCAACCGAAAATAGAATAGTAACAATTTAGTTTGAAAACCCAATTTCATGCCAAACATAAAAGTTATTTATTAAAACAAAGAACCATCAACTGAAAGAGGCATTTCGAACAAATTAATTAATTTTTAGTAAAAATATATAGGTAAATTATTGTCAACCAAAATGTGAATACTCAAATTTTGGATGTAACAAAACTAATAATTTTAACTTCAACTATGGAATTTTCAATTGAAATGAGTTGAATATTCAGATGAAAAAAATACTCATAACAAAAAACTTTATTAAGCTAAATGATGAATCTTCAAATAAAAATCTAAATGTTTAACTGTAGTAGTTGAATTTTAAACCAGAAAGACGAGTTTTTACCTGAAATGGTGAACCCTCCACTATAATAGTTGAAATTTACACCAAAAATTAATTTTCAACCAAAAAAATATAATTTGTCAACAAAATGGTTCAATTTCGAACTAAAGAGACATAAATTTTCAACCAAAAATACAATAGTAACATTCTTTGATTTAAAATTATTTTGAACGAAATATAGTTTTCAACCAGATGAATTTTCAACTCATATAAAAAAAATATTCAAATATTGAATATTTAACAAACTAAATCGAATTGGTATCCGCAAAGAAGAATTTTCGAACAAGAAAAGTAACTTGCCGAGGAAAAGATCATTTTATTCCAAAAAAATCCATTTTCCAACAGAATATGTGAATTTTCAGCGAAATAATTGAATTTTCAATTCAAACAAGAAAAATTAATTTAAGATAAAGAGATAATTTTAAACCAAAAATTAATTTTCCAACAAAATATGTGAATTTTTGACGAACCAATTGAATTTCCAATCCATAAAGAAAAATTTTCATCCAAATAGTTGAATTTTGAACTAGAAAAGTTCATTTTCCACTAAGGACGTTCCAGTTAGAGGAATTAATTTTCAACCAAACTGATGGATTCTCAGGTAAAATTATGAATTTCCAATTAGGATAAATGTATTTTATGCGAAAAAGGTGAATACTCAACCAGAAACATTAATTTTCTACAAAAGCGGAGAATTTTCAACAAAGGATATAAATTCTCAAAGAAATAGTTTAATTTGTAAATTCAAAAAAGCAATGTTAAAATAAAACAGATGAATAGATTTTTAAAAAAGTAGGTACATTTTCCAACAAAAGAGTTCAACTTTTAACCAAGGAGTTGATTTTTATACTCTGGAAACGGCTTGAAGTACTTCCTTCATTCAAAATTAAGGATGTACTCTAGTTACAGTCAATCTCAAAATTCGATAATGTTTATGATGATTTATATAATTGACCAGAATGTATCTATTAATAATTGATGCGTATTCTGAAGGAGGCTTATAAGTGTGCTTCAGAAAAAAATAATTCAGGTTGAAATTGGTTATTTATCAGAAGTTATTCACAGTCTTAGTTTTTGCTATATCGTTAGGGAAAAGTTACAATTTTTACCTAATCCTTATGATCAATGCCTCATTTTATTTTCGGAATGATCGTCTACAATTCTATTTGAATAGTGTTGATTGAAGTTCGAACTTTCATTGTTTATAACAATTACAATAATTATGATTTCCAAACAAAATTTTTCAATACAATCTATCCGAATAGAATTGTAGAGAATCCTCCAAAGAATTAAATGAGGCATTGACCATTAGGATTGGAAAAGAATTGTAACTTTTCTCTAACGAGAAAGCAAAATCTAAAAGTCTAAATAACTTCTGAAAAATAAACAATTTCAACCTGAATTTTTTTTTCTGAAGCAAACTTAGAAGCCTACATCCAAACACGCAGCATTTATAATAGATATATTTTGGTCAATTTTATAAATCATTATAAAGATTATCGAATTTTGAGATTGATTGTAACTAGTGTACGTCCTTAAGACGAGGGGACTTTCAAATTTTGATGGATTTTAAATTGTAAGAGCAATTTTCTTAATTTCTTCTCTTCTCAATCCGAATCCTGGTCTTGCTCATAATGAATCATATCGCGAATTGCTTCAAGGTGTTTTTTTAAAAGGAAATAGATCCATGACGTAATAACTTTTTGTAACATTAGACTGAATGAATAGTGAAATAAATAAAAATCCTTCAATTCTTCCGCAACCACCCACAACTCGGAATTTGTCTGCATCCCCTTTTTACTTCTTCCACCCCGATGGGAGGTCTGGAGGTAGTGCTTCGTTCAAATGAAATTTTCCGCGACATTGCATTCGAATGCGATTAAAGCGCGAACGATGCTGCAGGATAGATGTGAGGGAGAGGAAGATCTCTCTTTCGTTCTCTCACCCTCTACCTCTTTCCTCTTAGCCACCAGGATATCTCGAAATCGAATTGTAACTTATACACCACCCCTGGATTGCAGGGTTCGATAGTACCGCTCGTGATTCATCGGTCGGTAACCTGAAATGCTTCGCTAATTCGCGACTGGTATCGATTCTTCTCCTTTCAATTCATACCCCATCCCCGCAAACCCTTTCCATTCTTATCTTTCGAGAGAAAATAATTGGGAAACGGAAAAATGAGAAAAATGTTAAAATTGGAGATGTGCAAGAAGGCTTGGGTGAGCTCGGGTGAGAAAATAGTAGCGATTCGGCGGACGTTTTCTAATTCTCGGTCATTTCCCGGTTCTTCCCGGTCATGTTTTTCAATTTTCCCGGTCAACAAGTAGTAACATATTTGTATTTGTCGCAAAACGCAAACATTTATTTTTATTCATGACGTTCATTCTAAACATCCTTAAACATCAAACATTGCAAAATAAATCAATTTTGAATAGGAGAATCTAATTTTAATTTAAAAAATATCATTTTTTTACAAATATTGAAACAGTTGAGAAAAAATAAAATTACGCTAACAAAAAAAAAACAGGTTTCCAACCTAATAGTTTAGTTTCCAACCAATGTGTTGGATTTTCAAATATAACATTAGGAATCTTCAACCAGAACAAATAAATTTCAAAACAAAAAGATGAATTTACAACTTGAAAGATAAATATCTAACTGGAGCACTTCAATTTCCAACCATGAAGATGAATATTCAAACAAGAAGAATAATTTTGAAATAAAAAGAATCACTTTATAAGAAAAAATATAATGTTCTAACAAAATAGTCGAATTTCAAAGTAAAAAAATAATTATTTCCAAACAAAAATGCAACAGTAACATTTTCAGTTTAAAAAACCAATTTTAAACCAGGCATAAGTGTTTTAGACTAAAAAGGAGTTAAGGAGTTGAGTTTTCAAACAGATAAATTAGCTTTTACTAAAAAAGATTAATAACTGAAAATTTGAATACTCAAATATCAAATTGAAAAAATGAATGTTCAACTAAACAAATAGATTTTTAAAATAAACTATGGAATTTTCAGTTGGAATGAGTTAAATTTTCAGTAAAAAATTACTTGTGATAAAAAAAAAACATATCTTTAAACAAACAAAAAAAAATAACTGTCAAACAAATTATTACATTTATGCACAAAATGACGAAGAGTCGAATGAAATTGTAAATTGTTAACTGAGGTAGTTGATTTTGAACCAGAAAGACGAATTTTCAACTGAAATGATAAACATTTAACTAGAATAGTTAAATTTTGGCCAAAAAGTTCATTTTCAACCCAAAAACAAGTTTTCAACAGGATGGATAAAATTTGAACCATAAAAATAGACATTTTCAAAAAAAAATGGAATCGTGACAGTTTTAGCTTGAAAAATCAATTTTAACCCAAACATAAGAGTTTTCAACGAGAAGAATGTTCGACTTAAATGAAAAATTTTTGACTGAATAACTTGAATTGTTAACCGTAAGAATTAATGGAGAAGAATATTAACTTCCGAAGAAAAAGATAACTTACAAAAAAAAATCGATTTTTCAACCAAATATGTGAAGTTTCAACGAGATGATTGAATTTTTTATTCAAAAAGACGAATTTTCATCGAAATGTCGAATTTTGAACTAGAAAAGATCCATTTTTCACAAAAAATGCAAAGTTGAATTTTCAGTTGAAGTAATTGATTTTCAACCAAACAGATAAATTTTCAGGAATAATGATGAATGGTCAAATGAATGAATGTATTTTAAGCAAAAAAATGGAATTTTAAATCAGAAAGACGAATGTTTAACTGAAATCATGAACACTTAACTAGAATAGTTGAATTTTTGAGAAAAAATTAATTTTCAACCAAAAAATACATTTTTGAAACAGACTGATTGAAATTCGAACCACAAAAATGAACATTCTTAAACAAAAATGGAATAGTGACATTTTTGTCTTGAAAAATTAATTTTAAACCAAACATAAGAGTTTTCAACGAGAAGAATGTTCGACTTGAATGAAAAATTTTTGACTGAATAACTTGAATTGTTAACCGTAAGAATTAATGAAGAAGAATATTAGCTTCCGAAGAAAAAGATAACTTTCTACAAAAAATCGATTCTCCAAAAAAACATGTGAAGTTTCAACGAGATGATTGAATTTTTTATTCGAAAAAACGAATTTTCATCGAAATGTCGGATTTTGAACCAGATAAGATAAATTTTTTACTAAAAATGAAACAGTTAACTTTTCAGGTATAATGATGAATGGTCAAATGAATCAATGTATTTTAAGCAAAAAGATGAATTTTTGACTATAAGGATTAATTTTCTACAGAACAGTAAAATTTGCAACTAAATACTTGAATTTTTACCAAAAAAGATGAATTGATTTTTAACAGAGTAGTTACAATTTCAGCCAGAGGTGAATTTTGAATCGAAATAATGTAACTTTAACAAGAAAATTTGATTTTCAACAAACAAGCTTAAACTCCAAAGAAGTTGTTGATTTTTTAACACAAAAAGGATAAATTTGCAATCAACAATGTAAACAAGCTTTCTATCATAATTCAGGGATATTTTCTCCTTTGGAATACTACTTCTACTCTAGAGACTGCTTGAATTACTTTATTTCTTTGAAATAAAGAAGAGGGAACTTTAAAATCGCGAAGAATTTTGGGTTGGAGGAACGATTTTTTTCAAGGTCCTCTCTTCTAAATCCGAATTATAATTAGTTTAAAAAATTGACGTTCCACTTACAAAACCACAAAATTCCCTGTTCCAAGTGAAATTATACTTCTTCACTAAAACTCCCTGCCCTAAAATAAAAACTATAATCATTTTCTAAAATTCCCTGTCTCAAGTCAGATAAATACGGAAAAGCAAAAAAAAAACGTGATAAACACATTTTCTTGAAAAATTGAAGATAATTATTATTTCTGTATGTTTGGGCTTTCATCAATTCCATCATCAAATTTGAGTCAGCTAAAAAAGTCTCATATAGCAACAAATTTGCAAAACGTGTTTCTTATAATGAAAAAAAAAATTATTCCTCTCATAGGATATAGATGTATTTAGATATTTTGAGAATCAGATTAAAGGAGCGTTACATTCTATAAATCAAATTATAAGATATCTTTCTGATTCATAAAAAGAAAGCGTTTATTTCTCGTATTTTTTCGGTTAAATTTTCAATAGTCAAGGTTGAGTCAAGTAAATTCCCGGTTTTTAATTGAATTCCCGATCATTCCCTGGTCTTTCTCGGTAACCGGGTCAAGTCGCTACCCTGGAAAATATATATTGCTCATATTGACTTGATACATTTCATAGTTCTTCATCTCTATTCGAGAGGAAATGCATCTAAGAGAAGCCTCAGGCTAGATTTGCTTTGCTGGAGTCTGGGAGTCTGGGATTCTGGGGTAGGTTTCTCTGTATATTCTGGAAGGATTTGGTTGCAGGAGTTTGCGAAGACCTTCGATGGCAGAGTGAAATCTCCTGGTAGGGATGAGAGAGTAACGTCATCAAAGGTAACTGTCCATCACTGTCAACCCCCGCCTGCAAGGATTCGCCGCCAGAATGACGGCACGAATCGAAATTGACGGCGAGGGACGAAGTACGACGAGGTGCCACTTGAGAATGTGGAAAAGCAAATACCACTTCCTCCATTTAGGCCACAGTCACCTTCACTTTCAAGATTTATCGGAAATGTGTTATGAACTACTCCCATCAAGTTTCGCACAAAATATACTATCTTGAAAAACTATAGCAAAGTTCTTTAAATTTAATTCTTTTTCTAGTTCTTTGTCTATATCTTACAGTATTCCATAAAATGAATGAAAAACAAAGTTTTTCTCAATTTGTGGTATTGCGGAGTTAATAGAAAAGTTCACCTGCCAAGTTAATTCCGTCTTTATCCATGACCTAATACTGACTAATAAACGCCGACAACCAGCTTAGAAACATATGTGACGCAACCGCAAAGTGATCACTAAAATTTCCCACGTAGTCGCAAAGGTCAGAGCCTGAAGTTTCTAAGCCATACGTTCGACCGCGTATGGTCCGTATCCTAGCTAAGTCTTTCAGGTTTGCGCTATATTGAAAATCAGATATCGTTATTCGATTTATCGGAAACGTATTCTCGACGCTATCGTCTCATCGATACGCGGTCGTAACCATGATCGACAGATTTATCGCATCTCATTAACCAACTCGATTTCATTGCCAGTATTTCTAATTCATGTCACTTATGAGACGATTCCATGACCAATAAACATTTTCCGTTTATTGATTTCGAATTCATAAAGTTCTGAATTCGATGTATACGCGACCTGTTTTGACAGCCGTTCATTGCTGGTTATAAATTTCATGAGACACGGGAAAACTATATGGTTGTAGGATCCATAAATATGGTTGCCACAACCACAAAGAATAGTAAAATATGGTCCAACTATAATTGTAGTTCCCACAACTACACAGCTGTTTGTGTGGGAGTCCAGTTGTAAGAACTACACTGTGTGGCTGCTGCTAGTATGTACTGTGGTTACCACAACTACAATATATGTTGCTACAACCAAACACTGTGGTTGACACAACCACACTTCGTGGTTGCCTCATCTTTGCACTGCGATTGTCACAACTACACTACGTGGACGCTATGCTACAACTATGCAATAAAACATATTTTTACTAGGCTATGGTTGAGGAAAAAAATCTCAGCATTTAGGATTGGAAAGTTTTAATTTATAGGACAAAAAAAGAAATTCTGCGACTTTGGATTCAAAAGTTACCGCCAATGTTTCGAAAATGGATTTACACACAAGTTTATTCACTTTGGATGAATAAACACTTCAAATTTGTCTGCTAGTTACGTTCTCACTAATATTCTAGGCTACGTGACGTGCTTTGGCGCGCGCCAATCTACGCAATTGTGCGCAACCAATCAGAAATAGTTGAGATGCAAACACTGTGCTTGTGAGACATCAACACACTGTGGTTGTGGCAACCACGAGCCTGTAGCTACGAGATTGTAGTTGTGACAACCATATCATGAGTTGATCCAACTACACGCAAAAGAAGCGGCACAAATTGAATATGGTTGGGCTACAAA
>WSXT02244912.1:0-12024 GCA_011762715.2 Neuroterus valhalla | reverse complement strand
CCCCCTTCTTATGATGAATGTCTACGTTTCGAGACCCTTTCAACCTGAAGAACAGGTTTCAACGAATGTATGTATGTATGCATGTATGTATGTATGTATGTATGTATGTATGTATGTAAAAAAAGAAATTGAATTCTTAGCCAAATTACCCGAACTCTGAGAAAATGAATTAATGAAAGTTCGCCACCATAACATGTCCTAAATTGGTTTATTTTTTATCTTTTTTGTAAGATGAGTAGTTTTTGTTCTTATCATGAGAATAATATTTGAAAAGAAATGAATTTTCTAAAGACAACAGTAGGTTCAGAAGAAGATCAAGAAACAAATATAATTTTCATAGTCTCATCAGGATTTCACGATGGTGTCTAGTATCGACATAATTGTTTTTGTTGTTATTCTTGTCTTTGTCTTATTTATTTTAAATAACTTTTGCAAGAATCATCTAATGTGATTCCCTTTTGGTACGCAATTTTGAGAACCTGGAGGAAAGACTAGATTTTCTTTCAGCCGTTTTTGACAAACGGTTATGGTTTCATCCATCTAAAATGCTTCTTAAAAAGTCAAACATTCTATTTGTCAGCAAATCTGAGACGCTTCTTTGTGTTAAAGAGATCTTTCTCTCTATTTGTTTGTAAGGGGCAGATTTTTTGTTTTAATCCTGAAAAATTACATAAGATTTCGATTTTTGGAGAAACGACAACAGATATCACAAAATGTTCACAATCGAACAAAATTTTTAGAGAGAGGTTCGCGGATTTTTTATTGACAAGATTCTGATAGCACGAGAAATGTATTTCAAATACTAATTTTTCCCGAATCTTGTTTAATCATCAAGTAGGAACAATGCAATGATGTCTCTTCCGATATGAATGGATTATAAATTTGAATTATGTGCATTCATTGTAATGATACGTTTTCTATGGGCGATTTCTGAATAAGCAGTAACGAATCGGGGTACACTAATTGATGTAACATACATATAATACATTGCAGATGATGAAAAGTATAGGGGTTAACGTTTTGAAGAAATTTTAATCGAACGCGAAGCACGATCCAGGCGCCCTCGAACGATTTTTACATTCTCATCATTTATGATCGAGAAAGTATTAGAATCGTTTGAAATTTCATATCTTGAATTTTCAACAGATCTCCATTTTTTGAGATCCCCTGAAGCCGAAAATCGAATTTTGGTGATGGTGTCTGTCTGTTGGTCCGTATGGACGGATCAAATCAGCCTCTGATACACTTGTTAATTGGTGCAAAAGAAAGGATGTGTTCGTTTGCCAGCTATTTGGATGGAATCTCAAAAAGGGGGAGCGTTTTCAAAATCTTTGTGGCCCTTTCTTTCGAGATTTTTTTATTCTATGTACGGTTCTTTGTGGCGTTCGGGAATTGAAACAATTTATATCCATAATTTTTTTAGATAAGGAGAAAAGTATCAGTATAATAGCATTTTCAAAATTCAAAAATACGAAAGAAAATGGAAATTCAACGCGAAATAACACACGATATGGATAATAGTAGCAGGAAGAAAAACGTTATTTTTTGAGTGCCGTATGAGATCATCATATCGAAATTTCGAATTTCTTGGAAAAATTAAAAAATCAAACTTTTACTTTACAGCACATAATGGAAAATCAAAAATTTTATTTCATTCTCATCATTTATGATTGAGAATGTATAAGATTAACCCGAAATTCCACATCTCCAATTTTCAACAGAGCTCTACGTTTAAGAACCCCCTGAAGCCGAAAATCATGTTTTGGCGATGGTGTCTGTCTATATGTCCGTCCGTCTGTAAACATGATAACTCACCAAAAAATTAACGGATCAAACGAGTCTGTGATACATTTTTTGGACAATAAACAGCGCATTAGATTTTTCTTGTGAAAGTATCTTAAACAATATACTTAAATATAAAAAATTCCGTCAAAAGTCGAGCGTGAAGCGCGAGTGCCACGATGAGGATGTGTACCTTAAAGCCCACAGAGCTTTGAGAAATGGAACCTTCATATACCTAATTACGCTATAAAATAAAAATATGAGGTTGCATTGGTTATATGGGATTTGAAAGAGATTGATTTGTTCAGTTCACTTTTCAAATCTGCATAAATATTGAAATAAAAATGGCGGAAGCATTCCGAATGCGAGACACGAATACCCGAGCGCAAAGCGCGAGTCAAATACATTATCGAGCGCGAGATCCGGTGGACGCGCGCCATGGACGCGCTGAAACTTTCAAGCAAGGAGAGCTACGCGCGGAGCGCGCAATGAGAATATGCGGTGTGTGTGTGTGGGGAGGGGGGAAGGTTTTTTTTCTGAATAGGACTTTGAATATCTGATGTTTCCAGGATAACTTCTGGAAAATATTAGCATTTTCAGGGAATTTACTATTCGTGAATACCGGAAAAAATCGTTGATTTTCTATATTCAAGGATTTTGAATCTTACGTTATGGAATTTCAGAATGTATTTTGTCGTTAGATCTTCTGGAGAGAAGAGGATTCTTATATTCCAAGAAGTTCCTGGTTTAGCAATTGATTTTTTGGTATCTCCCGCATTAGGGATTTTTTGAGTTCGAAAATATTATACATTCTCTCTACATCAATTTTCATCCACGTAATGTATATTTCATCTTCGTTTATTATATAATCTTCATCTGAAGTCAGTTCAAATTTATTCTGAAATGCACAACACGTGTTGATTGCACATTTTTTTATTCGTGGTGCTTTTATGATTGGTACACAGTTTAATGCACATTTTAATGCTTGCAAACTTTCAGACACAAATCGTGGACAGCGAAAACGGAAAAATAACAAAAATGGGTAATTCCTTTGACGGCTCTGATGGTGGTATTATATTTGCAATCGTATCAAAAATTGAAACAAATAACAAATGCCTACTCTAATTATTAGAACTTTATTTAAAAAATCGAACAATTTTCGTTAGAAGTTATTTTCCTTTGCTTTAAGAGCCTGCTATTATATTTTTATTGAGGATTCATATTTTTCGGTAGAAATATTGATCATTCCCTTGAAAATCCATTCATGTCATCAAAAATTCAATAACCTCGTTGAAAATTATCCTCTTTGTGATGAATGTAACAATTTTATCCAGGAACTCGTCTATATGGCTTAGAAGCTTCACAACTTAATTGAATTTGTGTTTCCTTCCTAACCGGCAACTGTATCGTTGTACAATTCAAGTCTCTTGTTGGAACATTCTCTTTCTAGTTTGGAATTTTAACCTTTCCGAGGAGAATTATAAATTTTTTGGTTGAAAATGGCACGGTTCACTAAAACATGATTCCTTTCCAATTAAAAGTGGGTCGGTTTCCAAAGTGAGATATCTCTATCCCGAGCAATGCATCATACAATTTATGTCGTTTGTTTTTGACAGTGACGATCTTACAAGTCATGATGAAAACTTCATTCTTTTGAGAATGTTTTTATTTCGAAAAATCCTCTTTTCGACAAGCTTTCGCCCAGCGACACCAGGCATCATCAAATTTACAATTTGGTAATACAATAAGTAAGAGGGATTCATTATACACTAATTGGAAATTCATTGAGCTGTCAGTGGAAGTACACAAAAATAAACGTAATGAAAGTAAAAGCATAAGTATCACATGACCTACTAACTTATGAAGCTTGTGATTCTTCAGCTTGTTTTCGTTGACGAAGTAACTTATAGTTGTTAGAGTTTGTTTCTTTTGTTTATAATAATAATGATATTGTTTTTTTTTTGTTGCACTCTTGAACACTCAGATGCATTTTTCATAATTATATGTTATATATTTGGGCGGTATTCCTCCTTTGCAAGATGCATGTCCAGCAAGCAAAACTTGATCCCCAAAATCATTCGATAATTATGATAAATACAAGTGAAGATTCAGACAATGTTTGAATATAATTTCCGAACAGGAAGTTCCCTTGTTGGCTCTGCTACAAGAAGGTTTTTGGTAACATAAAACTTTACATTATATTACATAAAAAGTTATTCGACAATAATTATTTGAAAATTTATTTGGTCAGGAAGAAGAAATCAGCGTAACGCACGTCTGCGTTGTGACTTTGGCACTTGGTCAATCTTTCTTCAGTTTTCCACTTCGAGGAAGAATGTACGCTCGCTATCTCCTTGTAATCCACAAATACCGTGATTCCTTATTGAAACCAACCTCATTACAATGTTCAAACCGACTCGAATCTGTTCAAAACGTCGTATATGATATATATTTCCTATATTTTCATATACCAGTTTAGCGCTTCTAGCAAGAACAAAACAATCATTACAAACATAGTGGATTTTAAATACATCTTTTATTATTTCACTTCAACAAGCCTAAAGTTCTTTAAACAGTGAGTTTGGAAACAACGCCTAGAAGCCGGTTAAGTTGGTGATACAGTGATATAAATTGCAGAATCGCGCGCAAATAAGAATTTTTGCGCCCTGCATGTCAATCGCTTTTTGTTAAGTGGCTCCTGCAAATTTTAGTCTGACTGAAAATTTACTTCTGTGAAAAGATGCAACAAAGTAGAATTTAGGCCTTAACAATTTATATTTATTTTGAATAAGAATATAGAATTATGTACTGCGATATAATGCAGATGATCTGGAATATTCTAGGCTCTGAGGGATGACTACAACTCGCATATGTATAAAAAGGATGACACGGATACCATCAAAATAATAATGGTTGATCTTTTTCTTTTGTATTATTTTTGCATCATCCGTCATACTGAATATTGAAAGTATGAGAAATTTATGAACTTCCTTTTGAAGAATTTTCCGGCTCTACCCAAGTCGTGATTTTGATATTCTTTCACTGCTGCATTAGTTTCTTGTGCATTTCCAGGATGAAATTTAGTAGGCAATAAAATTATACGCGTCTGAAAAATTTATGCGCATTGAGAATTATTTTCGTATCTCTAACGACGCTTTCAAAACATTTTAGTAATATTCTCAGATGTTTTATTATAAAATGGAGAGAAAAGGACTGCTATATATACCCTCCAAAAAGAACGACATGTTCATCAGTTCCGCGGTATGAACATATCTTCAAATCACCAATAACAACATCCTCTATTCACAGAAAATGATGATTCATTTTGGTACTTTCCTCTTTGCGATAGCAGTTTCCTTCGATTCTGTCGGTAAATATAACAATATAATAGTATACATGGCCCGTACCCGCCTGTTAGGTTCAAGATTTTTTTTGGTTGGGTTTCGATTCTCCAACTGGGACCTAGAAAATAACCAGATCCGAAAAAAGAAAACACGAGCCGGCTTAGAAGTTTTATAAAACAATATCCTAAAATTCCTTGTTATTTTCTGTAACTGTAGCCCTAATTTATGGTAACTTGTCATAAATTATCAAATGTTCAGGAACTCCAGAAAATTTCTAGTATGAAGTTTGAGTCTGATTCGGTTCTTCAGCTTGCCGGCTAGCTGACATTTTGGTCTTTGGACGTGTTTCGGGGTTTCGGGGTCGGGTCGCGCACGAAATCATGAGCTAGCCAAATTCTCAACCAAATCCCACTTTAACTTGAACCATTCTTACAGAATCGCCAAAAAGTGGTGGATCTCATGCGGAGCCTAGACCAGCACATGAGTCAAATGATCAACAAGAGCCTGGAAACCCGCATGGACCAAAAAATGATCCATTCTTTCGTTATAAACGTGATCCTTATCATCCGCAGGATCCGCGTGTAATAAACGTTGATTCCCCTGCAGAAGTTGTGATTGAACATCGCAATGGTAATCCTCGCCTTGGCCATGCTATCAATCCATATGTCATCGTATCGAGACCACTAAACAGGTTCGAAATTAAAAAAGTTTTGTCGCCTTACAAGGGGGAGCACGAATTAACCTATCAGGTATTACATACTTTCTACAGCGCAGACCACAAGATTAGCGTTTTGGAACTGGATAAACCTATAGGTTTATGGATGCTTACAAGAAATCCTTTTGCGGAAGGAAAAGAGTACCATGTGTCTCGTGAAAATATTGATTTTGCTAAAAAAAAAGCGAAAGAAATTCTCAAGAGAAAATTCAATTTCAAGGATCGTCCTCCTAAATAAGATAAGCTTTCCCTTTCCGGAGCAATGACTGTATTTACGGATTTGGGAAAGGTAACGTGCAATGTTCAGAATTATGTTACGTATTTCATTCATCAGTGTCCCAAAACTGTCTTTTCATTGTTCTGATGGAATGGAACATTTAATAAAATTGCATTCTCCTTATTACACGTTTTTTTCTTCATATTTTCCATTTTTGTAATCTTATTACATTCCCATTACATAGGAGATACGAAAAAGTTATTGAACAAAAATTGTTTATCTCGTGATATGAGAAAATTGTATAGGAACCAAATTGTTCACTTCAACAAGATCTAGGAATTTTCATGAAGTTTTGTTTCATGAGACGCACACTTTATGTTTAATTTGCAAAAAACATTTCAAATAGAAAAATCAAGTTTCCATCAAAACTATACGAGATACGAAGAAAATGATGGTGAGAAAAATTGTACATTTCGAAAATATATACAAATGTTGATAATTATAAAATCAAAACGATTGAAATTTATTTGTAATCATGAGAAATAAAATGTATTCTTTGTATTGCATTATCTGAACAAGCAGTCCTAGATCGAGGTATGTAAATTAATGTAAGAAGATCAGGTTTTGGCGGTGGTGTCTTTCTGTTGTTCTGTATATTCGTTAGACTGTCCGTAAACACAATTACTTGCGAGAAAATGAACGGATCAAATCAGTCTTTGGTACGCCTGTTAATAGGTCGAAAAGGAAGGATGAATCCTCTAGCCAGATATTTTTGATGAAAACATAAAAGGTTACAGCATATTCATAATTAATAAGACCCTGTTTTTCGAGATTTCATAATTATAATATGTACGGTCTTTCGTTGTATTTGGAAATTCGACATTTCATCTCCACGACTTATTTTGTTGAAAACAGTATTGAAAAAGAAACAATTTAATTTTTTCAACGGTACAAGCAAATGAAATAGCGCATAGACAAACTTTTTCGTCACAAAAAACGCTACAACTCTTTTATCAATCATTTTATGACAGAAGCCGTATATTTCATTTCTCTTGTGAAAAATAACCTGGAAATTGAAAGAATTTAATTTTTGTAAAAATGACGTGAGGGACGTACGGAAAAGAATTGGGAAACAAAAGATATCTGCACAAGAAAGATCTATGAATTTCTAATTGATTTCCGTTCCATCAGACGCGTAGTTTCTGTTATAACTGTAACAAATAACCAAAATCATAAAAAAAAATGAATTTACAGACAAATGACACAAGTTTCGGGAAAATCAGTTGACGAAAGTTCGCCACCGTAACATGTGCTATAAATTATATTTCGAATAACCTTTTGATAAGATGCGTTATTGTTCTAATCATGAGAATAATTTCTAAAAAAACGAATTTTTTATAGACAATACAAGGTTGAAGAGAATATCAGGAAACCAAAGTTGCTTGCTCAAAAAGGATATAAGATTTCGGTACTGAGCATTACTAGTAAGACGAGTGGTTTTTTCTTTTGATAGTAAAAAATAAGATTTGGAATGGGAAAATTGGATTGACGAAAAAACGTCAGAAGGGACGACAAACACAGTAAAAAGCTTACAGATGTGTCAAAATGAAAGATCCACAAATGTGTTATTAACTTTTATTTCAAAAGTACATTGGAAATAAAGAAATGAGCTATTTTGAAAGATGACAAAAACTACAAAAACATTTAATTTATTAAATAAATTGTAGCACAAATTATACCTTCGAATTGTCCAAGAACCAATTTTTGGATATAATTTTCACATTTTTGTCAGGATTAGATAAAATGATCAGGAATGAAGTATAATCAGTTTTCACATAAAACTAATTAAACTTCAAACCTTCAGATCTCCACGCCTCAAGACCTCCTTGGTCCGAAAAAAACAGATGTGTCCGGTATCAACGTCGCTGTTTTTCTTGCTCTTGCTGTTGTCGTCTTCACCCTCTTTATTCAAAAAACTTTATAAAGAATTATCTTAATTTATCGCCTTTTTTTCGTTAGTTTTCCGACCAGCCGTTTCTAAAAAACGGTTATGGTTTCATTCATCCTAAATTCTTCTTAAAGAATCAAAAGTTCTATTCATTCCAACAAAACTAAAAGAGTTGCTTGTTTGGTTCGGAAAGATCTACACATTTTCTTTCTACTTCCCCTCATGAGGGGCAGGGTTTTTGTTTTATTGCTAAAAAATGACATTAGATTTCCTTGACAAGATTCTTATAGCACGAGTACTTTTTCTTCCAAATACTAATTTTGTCCAAATCTAGTTTAATCATGAAAGAGAGACAATGAAATGATGTCTCTTCCGATATCAATGCATACATAATAAATTTGTATAATGCGGATTCATTGGAATGATACGTTTTCCATCGCAGCTGCGAAAAAATAGTAATACAAAATAAGGAACAAGTATTGCAATAATAACGAAAAATGAATGATGAATTATTATTTCACAATATCTAAATGAGCAGTTACGAATCGAGGTATACGGATTGATGAAACATATATTTACTACATTGGGGTTGGAGATTATGTATGGAATTTAACATTTTGGGCAAATTGTGATCGACTCCAAAGCACGGGACTCGTAAATTTTTACCAAATCGGAATTTTTTTGTTTACTCGTGAATAACAGACAGTAAAATTATTCACGAAAGGCTGCCCAGACCCTCGGCTTGGATCTCGATATCAAAAATGAGGACAGTTAATTACTGCAGTAAGATTCTTTATCTCTAAAAGCACAGATGAAGGAAGCAGAGTTCAAGAAGTTCCGGAAACAGCTCGACGACAAGAAAATACACGGACAATTCAACAGGATTATAAAAAAAAACAATCCTTTTTGAAAAAGCCAATGTTCGCTTTCATAAAAGCATCTAGGCATTTCCACCTCAGCATACCAGCTGCATGTTACGTCAAGAAGTTTCCAGTGATGGGTGTGAACGTGACGTAAACATTTCAAGCACCTACGGCATATACTATCCGGGTGTCTGAAAACTTGGAAATGACTTCTCTTAACAGACACAATGTAGCCCAAAGAGTGCTTTATTACCATCTTTGTTGCTCTCATGGTGTTGGCTAGGATCTGCTTTCCTGAACGATCCAAGGGCGGTAGAGTCAATTGTTGAGAACAACAACACGCTTCATGTCAGGGAGGAATGATACTCCGGTGCCTCCCGCGATCTTGAAATTTAGAATTTTTTATTTTTGAACTCGAAGCGCACGGAAACGTAGCGACCGGACACTTTGGAGAAAACAAAACCATCTAAAGGTTTCGTGAACAAACTTCCTGGGAGAACATAGAAAAGGATGTAATTGGCTATGTAAAGAGATGCAGAATCGCTTTGAACATAGTTGGACCATTGGGTCCAACAATGTATAATTCTCAATACAACAGTCCACGGAAGCACAGGCTTGACACCGTTTGAGATGACCTTTAGCAGAAAAGCTAATTTACCTGCGGCACCAGCTACCACGAGCTCATTAACATATCAGAAAAAATTATATATGTGAAAAAGGCATCACAAAGAGTATCTTAAATAAGAGAAGTCTGCTATAAGGAGAACGCTGGGGCGTCCCAAACGTCAACACGACGGTAGACATAAAAAACATGTCAAAAAAAATTCATTTTTAATAAATCTTGAAATCCTCTCTCAACGTGATAGCTGATAGCATATATATTATACATTCCTTCGTCCGACAAGATCAGCGATTCAGCTTGATTTGAGATTTATTTCTCGGTCTGCATTCGTTGTGAGAAGTCTTTTTTAAAGTTATTTAGTAAATATAGCTTTCTCCAATATCAAGTCCTTCGAAACCTTATGAGGACACTGCTCACCTTATTGCCGATAAGGTTGACAGCATCACTTTTCGAGAAATACTTTCCGGAAATGGCAATGCTTGGCATACTTTAACCGCGCCTTCTTCACCTCAAATTTCGCGTTCCCAAATTTTGAACAATATTTCGAGGAAGTATGAAGCAGCTTCAACACTAAGGATTACACTGCCAGTTATAATTTATGTACACCTTCTACATCTCGAGTTTTGGCCCAATTACCACCTTATATTGAATCACATTTTGATATTGAATCGCTCACTTTCAACACTGACATTAGGCAGAGCAGAAGAAGCTCTCTATTGTTAACCTTGCGAAATTTACAGCACACTTCCACAAGCTCAAAAATTAGCATCAGCATCAAATGAAGGCTATACCGCTGCACGAAAGTGGAAATATAGCTACACAACGAAGAAAACAGAACGGAAAAAACTACGAACGGAAGCTTCATTGTGTGACTTTTCTTTTAGAATGTACAACACAAGCCAGAAGTGTGTAAAGATATTCCAAAAAGACTTCTAAATCAAACCTTGTTTCTTGCTGAAAGAGGTTTTGATTATGGCAGAGATAGTGCCGATCTCAGAAAACTGGGAAAAGATTACAGGTGCATTACTAGTCAGCAAATATTACAATTGACTCAATGGCTGTCTGCACAAATAAGTAATCAATTTTCTTCTCAAAGAACGCGAAAGAGCCAAGTATTTCTCACTGATTTTCGATGCAACTCTAGATTCCGTTCACGTTGAACAAACTACATGTTTAATTCGATATGAGAATTTTACCAATGAAGTTGGAAGAACTTATGAAGTTGAAGAGCGTCTACTGACCCTTGCTAATTGCAGTTAGAAACGGGAGATGCCATTCCCAGCTCATAATGTCAAAACTGAAGAAATTTTGAATTCTTATTGGCACCGTGCAAGTCCACTGGCGCCCTCACTTCGGGGGACGCTCCCATGTTAAATCTTATGGAGCAAAAGTTAGTACCGTGGCGGCCACGGTCTCTTTCGGGAGACGCTGCCATAAGAATACGTGTAAAATTCGACGGCAGCGCCAGCCCTTCCCTCCAACCGTCTGCACATAGCGAATAGCACTCAAGATGTGTGTCAAAGATCAGTCGGGTCGGCTTTAATGCTATCTACGACATTGTCTTCTGTAAACCACAACAAACATACAGGTAAGTGACGTTCCTCTACTCTAAACATTCAAAAAAGGTCAATATTCTGCATGGTGTATGACGAATATTTTCATATATTTACCTTGTCTTTAGCACACGGAATAGCGGAGAAATGCGCACTCGTGAAAAAAATCGTCAACTTCGCTCGAAAGGCGAAGAGTATCAGACACATGAAGGTAAAAAAAAAGAACGCTGCAAGACAACCCAAAGGGGCCGTACTTAAATAACGTAAGCCGTTTAGGGGAGGGGGGGGGTCATCGACAATCTTACGTTAAGAATAAAATACATATAACTGTTTATACATATAACATAACTGTTTTATCATTTTTAAGCTCCAGCGGCATAAATATATGAGAAAAAATTATCAGCAGCTATCGTTGGATTTATAAATTAATCGACATACGTGTTTCATTTGTTTTGACAAACAGCTGAGTGTTAATTGTCGTGTTTGATACATGCGATTGATGAAATAAAAATTTGGTGATCAAGCGTTTCCGGTCATTTTAGTTTTTGAACAGTAGAGAAATTTATAACATGTCAGGCTATCTTTACCCACTACTCTTCGATGCTTGGGTGGAATGCTATCCACAAAAAAGTTATCAGTGTTGCCACGTCGAGACGAATAACTTTTGGAAGAGAGAAAATACGGCGTATAAAAATGCAACAAAAGGTTTCGAGAAAGTCATCATAGAAAAAATCGAAGCATTGAAACAAATTGCTACAAAAAAGAAATCTGAAAGATTAAATTTTTTTCTCAAAAAGGCAAGCAATATTTCGTTTTGTGTAAAGATCATTTGAATATTTTTATTAAATATTTCTGTTATTTTATATTAACCGCATAGACTAATAAATTATTATAAACATATGTTTTACATACCAGTTTTTCCCTATTATCCCGAAAATGTACAGTAATTTACAAATTTTCTGATCTTGCGTAAGATTTCG
>WSXT02244911.1:0-30378 GCA_011762715.2 Neuroterus valhalla | reverse complement strand
AGTTCTTTACCTCAAAAATATCTTTAAATGTATTCTCAAACTTTCTTAACAGGGTATGTAGTTTTCATTTCAATTAGAAAAAATGAATATAAAAATTAAATAATAAAATTTTTGTAAAAATGACTAATTCTAACACAGGAGATTGATAGAGAAAAGCTGTTCACCCGAAAAATATCCGTAAATTTGTTATAATTCCTCCCATTGGACGCGTAGTTTTCGTTTGAATCGTAAAAAATTGAATTAAAAATTTAAAAAATTAATTTCTAGTAAAACTACACAACATGCACTCTAAATTCCTGGGACCGATGTTCCGGTCCATTGGACTGGAATGCTGGTCCAAGCAGCGGTAAAGAAAAATCCTGTCCAATTGGACCGGAATTTTCGTACTCTTCCTGGTCCAAGCTTGGAACACTTTCTGGTCCATTGAACCAAAAAGTCTTCTGTTGGAGCGGAAAGTCAGTCCATTGGACCTGAATTACAGGTTTGGTCATTGCTTGGACCCTAATTTCAGTCCAATGGATTTAGAGTGAGTGAAAAAAATTAGGCAACAAAACTTCTCCACCGTTTTGGACAAATTTTTATCGAGTGCGCAGTACGAGACACGCGATGAGAATGTATTCGTTAAAACAAGAGAAGCTTCAACAAAAGAGTCGCCATTTCGCTTTTGAGTTTCACAGGCTTTTTATACAACTGTAGGGAGGTACAAAAGCCGAGCACGTAGCGCGAGGTAAATTCATGACCAAGCGCGGAGCGCAAGGTGAGATTACCTTCGAGGGCGAAGCGCGAGATCCGAAAGACGCGCGCCCCAGGCGCGCTCAAACTTGCGAGCGAAGCGAGCTGCGCGCGATGAGAATGTGCCCACGCAGCGGGCAGATTTTTTATCGTGTTTATACTTTTCGAGTTTTTACATATCGAAACAATACTTTCTCATTCAGAATGAAAATTTAAAAATCTCTTCTACAATAGGAGATGGTCAGACGTTTTAATCCTTTAGCTCACATCCTTCCCCGGAATCCCTAATTCCGAAAAATGCCTGGCTTATTCAATCCTGTGAGATTATTTTCCATTTCTTAAATCCCGTACCACCTCCAGCCAGAATTTTTCCAGAAGCGCTCGCATTCACCTGAATATTTGGCCAGAGAAGTGGGAAACTGCGCAGTTAAAGCATGACTGAGTGAGGATTCCAAATGGTCACCCATCCGAGCTCCAGCTGCGCCACAGGGGAGACTTGACGCAGGAGGAACATGCGATATGGGAGACATGCCGAAAAGGATAAATGCTCCAAGGGAGACTTGCTATATGTGGCTCGATATGGGCCCATGAAAATAGTCGAATAAAAAAATTCTTTACTTCAGAGAGATTTTCAAAATTTTCCTCCAAAGTTTTATTACAGGAAAATGCTACACGTCCGGACATAAACCACGAACCCTTCACTTTTCCAACTCCCCCTTTCCCTTTCCAGTTCCGTACGAATTCGAGCTTAGTAAGCACGTAAAAAAACGTACGAACTATTTGTCTTAAAAACGTTTTATATGCCATATAAATGAAAAATTCAAATTTATAGCTGAATTCACTAATACCCATGCAGCTGTATTCAATTCGAAGGAGTTTAAAAGAGAATTCAACGGAAACGGGAATTCGAAATGTTATCAGACTAAAGTTCGTAATGTTTCATCTGCAATGGAAATACAAGAGGGGACGAGGATGGTGAAATAAAATTCACAAGGAAAGGGGAAACCGTAATAGACTACATTCTAGCAGAAGAAAGGGTAAGAAAACTAATGGTGGGAATGGAAGTGGGTAATGAGATAGGTTCTGAGCACTTTCCGGTAATAACAAATCTAAAAGGAGGAGGTTATAGACATTCTAGAGGTGAGAAGGGAAGAGGAAAGGTAAAAAAGGAAAATATGGGAAGCTGGGAGAGAGAGAAGTTGGAAGAATTCAGAGAAATAATGGAGAATGAGAATCTAAAAGGTATAGAAAAGGAGGGGGTGGATGAGATAATAGAAAGAATGAAGGGGGGATTGATAAGTTAAAAGAGAAGGTGAGGCCAAAAGGGAAGAGGGTCATAGAAAGCAAAGCTTTGTGGGATGAGGAATGTTAAAAAGGTAAAGAAAAAATAAAAGAGAGTGTAAGGGAATGGAGAAGAGAGGAGATCAGCAAAAAGGAGTACAACAAGAAAAAACGAGAATATGAGAAAATATTAAACGAGAAAGAGTAGGAGACAAAGGTAAGATATAAGGAGGGGGTGGAGAAAGCAGTAAAGGAAGGAAAGGTATGGGAGGTAATAAATAGGGAAAGAGGAAGGGAGCGAATGAGGATATAAAAATGAATGAATGGACGGAGTACTTCAAAGGTTGAAAAGTCTTCACGAAAGATTCTTGAGGTGGGTTGTGGGGGTAAGTTGGAGTTGTCTCGTATTTATGCAGAGGGGAGAAGTGGGTAGAGAGAAAATGGTAGTTCGGCAAGTAAAGAGAGCATGGAAGTTTGAAGAGAAGCTAAGGGGGGAAGGGAAGCAGAATAGCATAAGCGTGCTCAAAGGAGATTAGGTCTCAAAAGAAGAGAGGCAATACAGAAGGCTCAAAATGGAAAGAAGAAAGACAGATGAGGAAAGTCGGAGCAAAATCATGGAATCGTAGTACAATAGTTGTTATAAGATGTTTGAATGGGTGGGGAAACCTGAATACCTGACAAAGTTCAAAAAGGAACATGGGAACATGTGTTAGAGGTGTGTACTGGGGAGGGAGAGGAATGCAGAAGTGTGAATGATTGTGTAAGAGGAATATTGGATAAAAGTGATCAGGGAGTAGAATGGATGAGACTAGAAGAACTAAGGGACGAAAAAGCCAAGGGTTTGTCCGTTAGAGTAATAGAGTAAAAAGATGAGAAAGCAATGAAATTGAGAGATGGTTAGAGTAAACGGAAGCCCTGGTAGCTCGATCATACGAACGTTGTATCTCTGTATATAATAGCAATAAGCCGGAATAGTAATTTTTAAGCATTATGCTTAAGGTAGAATAAGTAGTTTAAGGCACTTATGTAACCTTTTGTAAAGGGAAAGGAGGCCCTCAAACCCGTAAAAGGGGAGAGAATAAATTACATTGCAGGTAAAGTTAATGAGTAGCTTTCAATTTTAAAAGGTCTGTGTACGAATGTATAGGAAAAGTACAAAGACTGAGCGCAAAACGCGGAGTATATATATTACAAAGCGTGAAGCGAGTGATCCGACAGAGGCAATGAAAATGTACCGCGCAGCAGGCAGAGTTTTCTTATCTTATAATATATAACAAAATTCACGCGGTACGTAATTAACGAACCTTTATTTAAAAACAAACCTTGTTCTTCTTATTATTAAGAAATAAGAAAAAATTCTGCTAACTTAGTAGTAGAATAACCATTTCTAATTGTAGGACAACAGAATTTGGGACGACTTAACCATCGATTTCTGGAACTCTTTGATCAACACTAGTTCTTGTATGGACTGGAAGTTGTGGAACTTCATTAATATTCGGAACAACTTGAATGTTTTGGCGCATGTGGCCAACATTAACGTTTCTGTCATTTTGATGATTCGGCGGATTTCGGCCGATTTGATGAAAATGAGGACGGAAGATAAAATTTGGGCTATTTTGATGATCCGGGGGATTTTGAACAATTTGATGAAAATAAGGAGGAAGATTAAAATTCAGGATATTTTGATGATCCGAGGGATTTTGAAGACCCCTTTGAAGAGAATGAGGAGGAAAATCAACATTTGGGTTATTTTGATGGTCCTGAGGATTTCCAACTCGTTGATAGAACCGAGGAATTTCAACTAATAGATTTTCTTCCATTGGTACTGGATCATGATTTCGGGTTGTTTCATGACTGGGATAAGTTTGGGCTGCTAGGCGACCAAAAGAATTTGGGACTACTTGATCATCATGCGTTGTCTCTGAACTTGAGTCTGTGAAATTAAAAATAGATTTATGATTTTCAGGCGATAAAATAATTCTTCAAACTATTACAATTATTATATTTTGAAACAAAAATTTACATCAGAGCCAATATCCTGTAAGGTTAATAATATGTTGCGATAATTCTCTACACTCCTATCCAGTTTATATACCTATAACATTTTTATTTTTATTTATTTATATCATTTATTATTATTATTTATTTTCATTTTATTTTTAACTTATATTCAAGTGTCGGAAGTTGCAATTGTTATTCTTACAGATTTTTATCCTCAGGAAATTCCTACTCAAAATTCAAAATTGTGTTTAAAAAATTAGGTAACCCTCAATCTAAAATACCAAACCATAAAATTAATTTATTAATAACAAACAGGAATTCGATTTTTTTTGTCAAAAATTTTGGAAAAAATTTGATTCTCAACTTCTTACGAATTATTGATACTAGAAATTCAAAATTGTATTTCAAAAATTAAAGGAACCTTTCATCTAAAATACAAAATCATAAAATAAATTTATTAATAACAAACAGAAATTATAACTAAAAATTCAAAATTGTGTTTAAAAAATTATAGGGATCTTTCATCTAAAATACGGGACAAAAAATAAATTAGTAATATAATTGTTCAAAACATAACCTCAGAACGTCAACTGCAATGTCAACACTTTGGCGTTCAAATTTCCATCAAGGTACGTAACTTAGCATAACTGCATCATGTGATACCTTTGAAAGTTATTTTTTTACTTGCCTAACAATAAACAACATTGAATACGAACGACAAATTTGTAAACAGCTCGTCACTGGATTTTTCGGCCCTAACGCACAATTTGCCCGAACGCATGCTTGAGCGAATTCAAAAAATACTCCTGTTGAACATCTTTCTGAGTGCAGCCGTGAGAAGGGGGTTGCATTATTCAAATATATTTTAACATGCAACAACCCTATAACCGGTAAGAGATGGAAGAAAATAGACATGGATGAAAGCGAACGAAATGTCGTCAATTTGATAAAAATATAAAAAGGCATAGTTTCACCGTTTGGTCCTTTCATTCTAAAATCAAAAATTCTATGCGGAAAACATGATAAAAATTATATGCCTGTGTACCCTTTTCTGTACTCACAAGATTTTTTTTTTGTTGAAAAATTGAATTTTCGTGTTATACCAAATTCAAATACCTCAAACTTTACAGAAATTTCTTTCCTCAATTCGGAAAATTATCAGATACTTAATTTCTCATACAGAAGAACATATTTTATCAATAGATAGGTCTGTCCCCTGTTTGTTAAATGGAAAAAGATATCTCACTGGAATCTTGGTCGCAATTCTTGTCCGTCTCAAACTTCAATTGTTTTTATAAGGGAGAGTTCCAAAGTCTTGCTCTAAATTACATCATCAATTATAAATGAATAAAATTGTATTTCGTTAACGGAATCGCTTTCAAAGAATTTTCAGACACACATATCTTAATCTTCAGATAATTAAAATAAAAGAAGAGATTCAAATACATGGGAAACGCAAAAATTTATGACGTCTAAAATACTATTTGCCTTCGAACAAACTTGCCAATAGAATATGAAACTATGCAGGCCAGGAAAACAGCACTAACTTCTATATGCATTTTCTTCAAATGGAGAAATATAAATTTCTCTTCAATCTAGTGAACACTGATAAATTTATCAAAATTTTTGTGATTCTTATTGGATATTTTTATGCGTATTTGCACACGCATAAAAGTTTGAGTCTCTATAATAATGCGATTCCAAAAAAAATATGAGTTAAGAAATTAAAGACCTACATTAATTATCTCATGAAATCGTAAACTTGCGTCACATGCCAGTGCGAGTAAGGTGCCATAATGATGGACATTATGAGAGCATTTGTTTGCACTTCATGGTATATTCGATATGAATTTCGCCTTACTTTATATGTGCACAGCAATACAGCCAACAAAGAACCTCAAGGATAACTGGTACTCACACTCGAACCATTCCATATTGATCCCATTTTTCCAGAAAAAATGTTAACAATTTCTATTTTTTGGATAATTTAGCAAACAGAAATACACCAAATTTTTTTCTAAAACTGTAGGTCGTTGCATTTCGTAATTATTTAATTGAAACACCTTTGATTTTTTTCATCATACTACAATTCGAAATTTATCAAATGACATGTAGTATTTTTTTATGAAGAATAGGTGCTCGTAGGTAAAATCAAATGTTTTTATATTTGTGATTCACGTAAGAATTTTGTTTAGAAATTAGTATGTGTAGAATTGACAAATATGACAAAATTATATGATTCCTTACGAAATCCATTAGGGAACTGTTTTTTTTCTTCTATTTATCATTGGATGTTGTCAGCTATCATAAGATCAATGGTAAATATAATTTAAGCCACTATAAGGTAACTTTAGTCAATAGAATTGGCTCACGATCATGAGTAATAACCCACGCAAGGCGACGTACCAATTCGCATACACAGTTTTCACCTATTTTGAATTATGGAAATTATAATATCACAATATACTGTGCCAACTTCTTTTTGAGTAAATATATGATGTCAAGGGTCACTTAGATGGTCCTTATTTTCCGAAATCAGATTTTTTTCGTTCTCATTACCTAGTTTTGTTCAAACATCCGTTGATTAGTATGAATAGGCTATCATTATCGATATTATGATATTTTGAAACCCGTTTATGAGACCTTATAAAGAATTTTTTATAACACATGCATGATTTCTGGCCTTCTCGACGCCTATGGATCGGGGCTAAAGCTCTACTTTTCACTCCCTAGGGAGTAAAAAGTGACGTCAGAGATGAATAATTAAAATTATACATCTATGAGCTCCCATTCTACGATAATCATCCTACTCACCGTAAAAACTTTGAGAAAAATTTTGTTGCAGATAATAGAATTTTACGGTATATTATGGAAATTTATTGAAATTCCTTAATGGAATTCTGGGTTGCTTACCTTCAGTTACCATGAATTACTTGTGAAAAATTGTCATAAATTTTCGGAAATTTTTCAAATTGAATTTTTAGTATTTTATGGTTAATAAAATTACCATGAATAACCGAAAATTTCCATAAGTTCCCGAAAATTTATAGAAATTTTTAAATCGAATTTTGGGCTACTTACCTTGGAATACAATAAATTCATGGAAAAATTCAAAATTGAATTTTGGGTGATTTATGGTAAATCACCATATTTCCCTGTGAAATTAGGATAAATGACCAGGAAATTCCCATAAATTTCCGGAAATTGATAGAAATTTTAAAATCGAATTCTGGGTATTTTATCTTAAGTAACCATAAATGGCCTGTGAGAATACTATAATTTACGGAAAATTTTTATGAATTTCTGGGAATATTTAAAATTGAATTTTGGGTGATTTATGGTAAATCAACATATTTTTCTGTGAAAATAGCATAAAAATAAACCGAAAATTGACATAAATTTCCGGAAATTGATAGAAATTTTAAAATCGAATTCTGGGTAATTTATCTCGAGTTACCATGAATGGCCTGTGAGAATGCTATAATTTACGGAAAATTTTCATGAATTTCTGGAAATATTTTAAATTGAATTTTGGGTGATTTATGGTAAATCACCATATTTTCCTGTGATATTAGCATAAAAATAAACCAAAAATTGCCATAAATTCTGGAAATTTATAGAAATTGTTTTATTGAATTCTGGATAATTTGTCTTAAGTTGACATAAATTACCTGTGAAGATACCATAATTTACGAAAAATTTTCATGAATTTCTGGAAATATTTAAAATTCAATTTGGGTGATTTATGGTAAATCAACCTATTTTTCTAGTCTTAGCTCAGCTACCGACGCGAAAGGTTGTGTTTACGATGAGCGATCATAGTTCGAGTGTTCCGAAAATTTTGGTGTTTCAAACCCAAGTGAAATTTAGTGTCTGTGCCCGTGAAATACAATCCCGCAACGAACCAAACTAGTTAAAAACTCAGGAGGAGTGCAATTGCACTCCCCCGCCAAAATGCTACCCGCATCCACAAGTCGACAAGATCACCTAACCAATCTCAATCCCAACATGACAGCTTCCGTTTCCTCCAATAAAGAATACTACGCATCCGCTACCTCTGAAGTTTTTCCTAAAAAAGAACAAGGTTTATTCATTGAAGCTTGTGAAGGCATTGAATTAAAAGCATACGTAAAGTCCCTCGCTACGCTCACCGAAAGTGAAAACATAAGATTTGCTTCTAAGATTTCTAATGGCAGAATCGCATCTTCCTATCCAACAAAGAAATTGGAAAAGACCTCACCGAAAACCATAAAGACATCCTAGTCGAAAATCAACGTTTGGCAATGCGACCCCTAATCAGCTCATTGAAAAGAGTCATCCTCTCGAATGTTTCACCAGTGATCCCCCATGAGATAATTGAAGAAAAATTCCAGAAAAAAGAAATCAAACTATCCCCCAAAATTACTTTTTCGAGAGCAGGAATTTCCGAAGAAGGATTTTCCCACGTTTTCAGTTTTCGTCGACAAATGTGTATCCAACCTGAAGAAGTTAACCGATTACCCGAATCAATGCTTATTCAATACGAAGGCACCGCTTATCGGATCTTCCTTGCCTCAGAAAGTACTACCTGCTTTATTTGTTAACAATCCGGGCATCTAGACAAACACTGTGAGTCCAACAATAACAACGTACAGCAATCTCATGATACAGATCTCTACCAAAACATTACAGAAAATTTTCCAAATCCAACAATTTAAGTATCCCCTCTGTAATTTCCTACTCTAAATCGGAGCCAAAACGCAACCTAACGCCCCCTCTCCTCATCCGTCATATCAGACGACACCCCAACTGATACTCCTAAACTCGCAGCACAAAAGACGATAGATAACCCTTCCAGATCCCTGAACAATAGAAAAACAAAAAACCCAAAACAACCGAAAACACTAAAAAACCGACCAACTTCCACCAATTGCTTCTCCCAACAAAAGAAGATTCAGAAAACCATCCTACAGAGTACATTCTGAACTTCGACAACTTAAACCACTTCTTGAATATTGCAGAGGAGCCCAAAACATAACTCCCATAGTCAGTGACTACACCGAAGATTTTCCCGAATTAATATTAACACTAGAAAGCTTATACCCTTTATTATTAGAACGTAAAATGAAGATGGCATGCACAAGGCTAATCAACAAACTCAAACAACAACAACTTGGATCCCAAGTTGAAGACTTCGATTCATTGATTGATTCCTCAGACGAAAACTATGACTAATGGCGGGTAATGAAAATTCTTCAATGGAATCTTAATGGGTTTCGAACCCATATCCGAGAGTTGCAAGTTATAATAAAAGAACATTATCCTTTGATAATTTCTCTACAAAAAACCAACTTTTGTGACGATTCTTTCGGAGAAATTCGGGGTTACAAGAGAATCAATAAAAATCGATTGAATTTCAACCACGCAAGTGGAGGGGTATCCACCTACATTAAAAATGGGAGTAAATTCAACGAAATCTCCTTGCAAACAAATCTAGAAGCAGTTGCAATACAAATCTCTACACCCATATCATATTGCCTATATAATATTTATCTTCCTAATAGCTACGAACTCGAAGAAACCAAAATTAACAACCTAATTAACCAATTACCAAAACCTTTCATACTCTTAGGAGACTTTGATGCATATAACACACTATGGGGTAGTTCATAAACTAATACTAGAGGAAGAAAAATTGAGAATATCATAAATAACCACGATCTCTTCATTCTTAACGATGGATCTCCAACCCATCACAACATCGCCCACGGAACTCTTAGTGCAGATCACTTTCCAATTAAAATGAACTTCCATACCTCAGAACCAAAGATCACAAATTCACCCAAATGGAAGTTGAAAGAAGCCGATTGGACACTTTTCAAAGAGATCTTAGATAGTGAAATCAACCAACTCAAAAACAATTTTACAGGTACAGACCTTCCATTTGACGATATCATGTCCAAATTTACTGCCCTAATTAAGGAAACAGCCCAAATTGCAGTAGGAAAAACTACAATCAAATCAATGAGGAACCACCCTCTATGGTGGACTGAAGCTTGTCGAAAAGCAAGGGAAGGAAAAAACCACGCATTCAACAGGTTACAAAAACAAAATACCCTTGAAAATAAAATCGAATTCAAAAAATGAAGAGCTGCCACACGTCGGACGTATATACAGAATGGCAGGGACACACGGACCGAATACCTATCAACCCTCAATTACCAAGTTTCCACAACAATAATCTGGAATAAAGTCATGAGAATAATAGGGTCGAAAGGAAAAACAAAAATAACGGGATCGAAAAATCCAGACGGAACCATAACAACCGATTCAAAAGAAATGGCCAACCTAATAGGAAAAGAATTCTCCAAAAACTCCAGCAATGACACCTTCATCCTTCCTTTAGGAGGTACAAGGAGGCTGGAGAATCTAAATCTACAAACGAAAGATGCCCTAATAATACAGTCACCTCTGAATTGAATAAAGACCTAACAATTGACCCACTGGCGAAAAATACCTTCTGTTAGTCTTTAACCATATATGGAAAAACCAAACCTTCCCCTTCATATGGAGAGAAGATATATTTGTTCCCATCCCAAAACCCTGCAAAGACTCCTCACAACCTAAAAACTACCGCCCAATCTCCCTTACATGCACTTTGTGCAATCTCTTCGAAAAGATGGTAAACGACAGATTATGTTGGTACCTGAAAAAAACAAGTTTTTTGCCCCACAACAAAGTGGTTTCAGAAGCAAACGATCCACCTTAGATCCTCTCATCCAGCTCCAATCCAACATAATTCAGGTATTTGTTAATAAGCAACATCTCATAGCAGTGTGTCTCGACACTGAAAAGGCATATGAAATGTCTTGGAAACAGAGAATCCCGAATATCTTAGAAGAAGAAGGAATAGACGGACATCTTCATGCTTTTATTAAAAACTTTTTTAACGAACGACAGATTAAAGTTCGAGTAAACGGAGACCTATCGGAAAAATCCAAACTCGAAAATGGTGTGCCCCAAGGTTCCGTAATTAGCACAACTCTTTCTCTAATTTCAATCAATGACGTTATTAAAAATATTTAAAAACCAGTCGGAGTCACCATTTTTGGTGACGATCTAACCATTTACTGCAAAAGAAAAAACTACGAATCTACAATAGCTACCCTTCAAAAAACCCTCAACCAATTATGGGATTGGTCTCTCAAAACCGGATATAAATTTTCCCAATCCGAAAACAGAATATATCATTTTTTCTCGAAAGAAAATACCGATTTCCACACCAAATTTACAACTCAATCAATGCGACATCAAAAAAGTAAACCAAGTTAAGCTATTAGGCTTGATTTTTTATTAAAAACATACATGGAGACCCCAATTCACAACACCGGCCTCAAAATCTGCTGTAGAGCTTTCCACACGAGCTCGAACAAAAGTATTCGAAATGAAATCGAGGAACCTCCCTTAGACAACAGAAGACTGGAACTCACTTTAAAACAAGCAGTATCGATAGCAGCCCACAAAGATAATCCAACACATCAACTACTCGTCCAGGGAAAAAAGACTATAAAGACAATGACTATAAAGAAAAACCCAGTATACCAAAACCAATCAGAATAATCCTCGAAAACTATTTAAACCTACTATCAACCCAAATACCTCCTATACAGATTGAACAAATTAGCACAGATTCTCCATGGTGTTTGAACATACCAGAAATAGATCTTAGACTTTCAAAGTACAAGAAGGAAAACCTTCCAAACTCACAATTGATAAACCTCTTTGATGAGTTAAAAGAAAAATATAGTAATTCCACACTAATTTTCACCGACGGATCCAAAACCGAAACCGGAACTGGCAGTTCTATCGACATCAACAACCTCGAACTCTATTTCAGTTTACCTGAAAAGAGCAGCGTTTTTCAGGCAGATATGGCTGCCCTAGTTAAAGCATGAGATATGCAAAACCCTCCCCGAAAGCAACTTTTCAATTTGTAGTGACTCTCAGTAGCCTCTAAAAAATCCAAAAAGGAAACTCCCAAGACCTGAAAATTCAAACAATCCACAAAATATACAATCGAATATAACCGAATGCAGGAAATACAGTTATATCCGGCTCAAATTAAGAATACCAGGCACTCTTAAAGAAGTATTAGGAGGACCCACGCAAGTCGAAAAAAAAATCAAATTCTTGGAGGAAACCAACCTATTTTCTCAAATTTAACCTAAGAATATATTCATATCAAACCTACAAAATAGAACAATAACAATACAATTGCATAAACCGAATCCATAGCCCAACAGTTCCCGTTGCTAATTACCTGGATGTAGATGCGACGTTGAACAAACCTCCAAAAAAAAAAATATATAAATATATATATATATTTTTTTCTGTGAAATTAGCATAAAAATAAACCAAAAATTGACATGAATTTCCGGAAATTGATAGAAATTTCAAAATCGAATTCTGGGTGATTTATCTTAAGTTACCATAAATGGCCTGTGAGAATACTATAATTTACGGAAAATTTTCATGAATTCCTGGAAATATTCAAAATTGAATTTTGGGTGATTTATGGTAAATCACCACATTTTTCTGTGAAATTAGCATAAAAATCAACCGAAAATTGCCATAAATTTCTGGACATTTATAGAAATTCTTAAATTGAATTTTGGATAATTTGTCTTAAGATACCATAAATTGGATGTGAGAATACTATAATTTACGGAAAATTTTCATGAATTTCTGGACATATTTAAAATTGGATTCGGGGTAATTTATGGTAAATCATCATATTTTCCTGTGAAAATATCATACATGACCGAAACTTACCATAGATTTTTGGGAATTTCTAGAAATTTTTTTATTGGGTTCTGGGTAATTTATCTTGAGTACCCATAAATTTTCTGTGAGAATACTATAATTTACGGAAAATTTTATGACCACTATGCATGTCATTAAGTAATACAAGCCTTTAAATAAAAAACTTGAGTATATTTGGGAAAATTTTGAATTTGTGGTACACATGTACTAATCCCACTGTTTTACTAGTTACATATCTAATCTAAGAGTTCCGATACGAATATATCAGAACAGATATTCATTCATTTTTATGACCTTTTTTCTACAATTCAGATGATTTCGAATGTCGCCAATTTTCTTCTTCCAACTACCCTTCATGAGAAGCAGTATTGTAAAATGGGGCTCATCCTATTCGACCTATCCAGATTTTTTATACTTCCCCACAAATTTTATATGGCAACGTTCTAACTTCCAAGTAATATGTGGCGTGGTATAGAGAAATCGACCTAACAACAGGAAACTAAGAAAACGAGAAAGGTCCATTCGGACCGCTCGAGCAGAAGGGAATCGCTTCTCAGAAATAGTTCCCCCTCTACTGACTACTCTTTCTAGTGCCTTTTTGAGCTGAGTCACGAGCAGAAGGAACAGGACAGTGGATTGGGAGAAGTTTCCCTACTCTGAGGCGCAGGTAAAAGAAATTGGAATAGGGTGGTGAGATTTAGAGTGGGAGAGGGGGTGAGAGCATGTAGGTACTGGATGAATAAAGAGGAGACTTTGTGTAGAGTTTGTAGGTATGAACAAGAATCATGGTTGCGTGTGTTGGAGAGATGTAGAGGTGACGAAGAAGGAGGAGAGAGTAAGGAAGAGAAAATCGAATGGATTTCGAATTGGAATGGTCTGTTCAGAGCGAGGAATGGGTGGAGAAGATGGAAGAGTTGAGGGAGAAAGCTAACCGCACGGGGTAGAGCAAAAAAAAACGACTCCTTAAGAAGGGAAAGTGGAATTAGAGTTGCGGAATTGAGCTACAATTTGTAGATTATTAGTGGTAGGAGAAAACGGAAGCCCAGGGCACAGTCGAAAGCGTCTAGGATTAGGGATAGTATCTAAAATGATTTGTGAGAAACAGATGATAAGGAAGTACATAAGGATTCTGGATAAGAGAAAAGAAATATATGTATATGTGTATGTATATGTATGATTTGTAATGATTATGTAGAGACTCTCAAACCCGTAAAAGGGAGGGAGTATAAACAAATAACGAAGAATAAGAAGAAGATAAGTGAAATTGGTTCAAACAATTGGAAAAAGTTTACAAAGTTTTGGGGGATATCCGAATTTTGCATGAGTAATTGTTTGTAAGAAAAATACAACGACGATTGCTGATTAGTAACAATAATACGTACAAGAGTATTTCTTTTACTTTTGGGTCATTTTTGGGGTGATGTGTGGGGGGGGGGGGGGGAGTTAAAAAAAGCAGACACCCTGATATGAAGGACGAGTTGAGTGACAACCCTAACCCTACAACTGCAACAACGACTGCAACGACCCTAACCCTTCTGGAGATTTATGGAAATCGAAAAAAAAAATTTCGAAAAAGATCCTGTCAGTCAAACCCTTGTCTGAAGATTGGGCTGTCTGCTGTACAGCGAAAAGTAGATTCAGTCTACGCCTATGGCTTTCGGTAGCGTCGGCAGTTTAATGTTTTTTTTTTTTTGGATCCATGGCACAGTTAAAGCGGACAATGCCGAGGAGAGCATTTTTCCATTTCACTTTTTCCAGCATTTTAAACTCATTAGGACCTTCATTAGTCAGGAGATTTGAACCCGAAAATGATTATTTTAAAGATCTTTTGCCCTTAGAAATGTAACCTCTGAATTGAGATGCCTATTTTGAGCTAAATTTCATCCTAGAATCTTTATCCAGAGCAAAGAGAATAATTTTTTACATTTTCGGCTCTACCGATTGCAGTAACAATTACTTCGAATGTTGATCATTGACAACTGAAGAAGACAGGTTGAAGAATGCTCCTGATTTTTCTAAATTTTTAGGATCAATTTTTCGACTTAAGAAGGACTTTAAAGACGGGGTACGGGAAAACAAGGGTCATTTCTCCCGTTTTTTTCACACATTTCTTGTCCCAGTATGGGCACAAAATTTTTCCAAGAATAAAACTTACATTATTTTACAGCTATCGTGTTAAGGAATACTTTGGTCTTTGTCTCCATGTTGTGCGATTTCCGGGAAGCAAGTAAGAAAGCTTGGAAGTAAAGTGTTGAAGCTTTTTCTCCCTACTCTAGTTCACAACTGACACGGTACTAAGCCATTCATTAGATCCGGCATACGTCCAAATTTGCCAGCAGGGAGTAGAACGACCGTAAGTCAAACACATGGCCACGTCTCACAATCGCGAAATTTATAACCACATGGTGCGATGAATTCACAATGGAGTGCCTCTGCATGTTTTTGGCATGGGTGACTGATGTAGAGATTAGAAACCAGTGATGTCTTAACTCTGCCAAGAGCACCGAGAAAAAAAAATCTTTCGCCACATCATGAAATGAACAAGTGATGGTGCAGAGGTCAGTATCCTCCGACAGATCCTTACAGAGGGTGGAATCTATCTCAGCAAGATCTTGAGGCCTAAAAGGAACCAGATGTTTATCTTCCTGCTTGTCTCAATATCGCCATCACCTTCTGGGAGTTGTCTGATTTCAACAGTATTTCTCAGCGTCGTTACCTGATCTTTGCCTGCAGCTTGTATTTGCAGCGGTTGGTGGAGCCTTCCGCGTATACGTGTGTTTTTCGCGACAGGTTTACAGCACGCTTGCGTAATACTTACTGTGAAAGCTGCTGAAGCTCTGGAGGTTTCTAGCGCCACAGTGTGTGCAGGCGCGCCATGTAGCCTCTGAGCTTTGGGATTGCATTACGTGAAACAAGGGCCCTCTATTCGGTGGGAATATGCAAGCGGATATCTCGGTTTCAAAACCTATGCGCCAAGTAAAGATAAAATGCACGCTGTCCTGGCTTGGCATGTAAATGCAGTCAGCTGTTTCAAGAGAAGAACATACATAGTCATCCACTATCCAGGATATAATACAAATTGGTGGTCCTTACATATACCACGTGAAATGATAGTCTGCTTTGTATGCATGCAGGCTACCTGCATGTATAGAGTTGTGGTCTAATATTACAAGATGAAAATAACACACCTTGCAATGTCTATACAGACTATGGCTCATGATCTACAAAGATGTCAAAAATTCCGTACTCCAATTTTTCGGAGACTCAGAACTCTCAACTGGGTAGCATAAACACTACCTAGGGTACTTTCCGTTGCAGGTAGCTGGTACCCTAGAATGGGTGTCCCATTCACACTTTGTTTTATCTGTGTTTACAAAGAACGTTAATTGTGTTGCCGATGCGTCATTGTGTCCCCATCTTATCTAGCACCCTAAACCCTAGGACAATCGGCGATGCTCGCCAAACCATTTTCGGGTGGTCTGCACCTTTGATCATCTCAAACCGCATCTACAACTGGGTTTAGGTTCTGGATTCCCACACTTGCTCCCACTTGTAGATAGAGAAGGGCGTGTCTACCCTTGTAAAGGGGGAGCATCTGGACTAGTACCATAATTTATTGCTATTTTTTTGCAAATTTATTACCCAAAACCCGATTTTATTGCTCATGCCGTTGCCGAGAAAAGCGTTCCCCCTACCTTAATATTAGGCTACGGCAGCCCTATGCATTATATTCGCAACGGTAAGAGCTACCGAAACGAGTTCGACGGGTTAATTTATTGCTTATTCATTGCTGCAAGGTAGCATGAATCACGGATCCTGAAAGTGACCCCTAAGTCAAAGACTCCCCCACCCCCTAACACTATTAGGCTGCGTATAATAAATTGCGGAAGCCTTTTTGAGATGGAGCATCCGGACTAGTACTATAATTTATTGCTTTTTCCTGATAATTTATTACCCAAAAACCGATTTTATTGCTCATGCCGTCGCCGCGAAACGCGTTGCCCCCAAGGCAGCCCTATGCATTATCTTCGAAACGGTGAGAGCTACCGAAACAAGCTTGACGGTTTAATTTATTGCTAATCAATTTCTGCAAGGTAGCATGAGTCACGGATCCTGGAAATCACCCCTTAGTCCAAAACTTGCCCCCCCCCCCCCTAGCGCTATTGAGCTACGGCAGCCAGCGAACGCTATTTGACGCGACATCAACACATAACAAAGTACAGCGCGCCGTTCGGATGCTACGCGAGAACTAAAATCCTGGAATTGTACAAAATAAACAGGCTAGGTGACACATGCTACCTTGCAGCAATTAATTAGCAAAAAATTAACCCGAAGAGCGCTTGTCCGTAGCTTCTCTTGTCGCCGATATAGCGTTCGCTGGCTGCTGTAGCCTAAACGCGCTAGGGCGTGGGCGAGTTTTGGACTTAGGGAAAACTTTCAGGATCCGTGACTCATGCTACCTTGCAGAAATGAATTAGCAATAAATTAACCAGTCAAGCTCGTTTCGGTAGCCCTCACCGATGCGATGATAATGCATTGGGCTGCAGTAGCTTAATATTAAGGTAGGGGGGAACGCGTTTCTCGGCAACGTCATGAGCGGTAAAATCAGTTTTTGGGTAATAAATCAGCAAAAAAACAGCAATAAATTATTGTACTAGTCCGGATATTCCCCCCAAAAAGGCTGCCGCGACCTAATATGCGTTGCTTGCGAAGGGTGAGGATGCATAATCTAAGAGTCGGCTCATATCGTAGAGGATACCTCACCAAGTGCTATTGAGCTTCTGGCACATTTGCTTACGCCTTAGCTTAGTTGTTTTACCTTTAGGACTACTTATCATCTTTCGTAACCGTATTCAGTAGAAACTTTCAGCACAAATACCCCCACCGGTTCGATTTCAAAGGAACCAAAAAAAAAAAATGTATTTGCAGTAATTTTAAGCATTAGTATCTTTTCACCATGGAATTAGTAGATATTTCGACAAATCAAATGAGTCATTTTCTACTAATCTTTAGTTGTTAATTCTCGTCTATTCAGATGAATAGAAGTGCACTCGTTTAGATTTGAGGACTCCTTCTGCCTAGATATTCGAAGAACGACTAAAAAGTGATGATTGTTCATGATCAAGGGGTTCTGTTCTCGAAATTAAGATTCACTTGAAAAGATTCAATTTTGATTGTTTCCTATGGGATTTAAACTTCTTGTAGTGCATGGGGAACCGTTTCGCGAATATTTCCTAGTTTCGAAAGGTTGACGGCGTATTTTTTGCACCACAGAGTGGTCAGGTCATCATCGAGTCGATCCGCCCATACAAAACGTCGATTGTCTTGCCGATTCGTCATCGTGTTTTCCTCTAGTTCAGCACTCCTTCGCGCTCGATAAAAAATTCACCTCGCGCTCCGCGCTCGGTTTTCGTACTTCCCTACATTCCTTTACAGAGCTTTTGAATTCAAGAAGCAAAATTTCGAATGCTGTAATTTGATGATTGTGAATTCTCGTTAATATTTAGGATACCGGTAAGGCTAACGTATATGCAGGAGATTGCCTGTTGTCGACACGTCATATGCTACCACACAAACCAGAGAGGGGACTTTTATTTTCCGCATCCATTGAATTATGGCTGCTTTCCTCCAAGAATATGTAGAGTTTCGAAATTCTGAGCCCAGCATTGTATGATGAGGTGAATGGTCGACGAAGATGACAGATTTTGCTGGTATCTTTAGCAAATTTTTACGAAACCCGGCTATAGTTGTAGTTGTTTATTTTACTGTTTAACAAGCTCGAGCCATCCATATCGCAAACAATGGTTGGCGCAATACCATGTTTTGTCCGGCCAGAATGTATGCCAATTTTTCTCTTGAAATTCTTGTACCAATCTCAAATACGCAGTTCGTTTCCCAGCTATGGTTAAGCTTTCCTGAGGAGCAGGATGTTTATCCAATTTCCTGTATTCAGCATTTGCTGATTTATGCTTTCTTCAATAGCAATAATTTTTTCTTTACGTAAAGATTCGAAATTCTTTCCGAAATTTGTGCCTTCGTTGAATAATCACTCGATATTCTGTCAATACTCATCAGCCGCTTTGTTCCGAACATTCCAAACAGTGCTCGAGCTATTCTGGAATTTTAATAACTTGCGCTTATATTAGCATCTTTCCCGCACTGAAAATGATTCAAATCATTCATTGTCATTTCTTTCCTTTTTACATCTAACCGTGATTTTCTTTGTCTTTGTTCCGTCCTTCCTGTCTTCAATCGAGTCTTTTAATTAATCCTTCTGAAGTCAACTCGAATTTTTTTTGCTCTGGAGTTTTTCTTTCAAATCGCATTATCATGTTCAATTTGCGGAGAGCTTCTCGTTCTCTTTGTATCTGGTGAAGTTTCTACTTTCGTTGAACTATCCACTGGACTGTCGATAATTATACTTTCTCCTGATGATCCATCGAATGATTTACTGTCACTGAAGGTGTTGGAGTATGGATCGCTGCTGACACTTGCACTCTCATGCACTTTCTGTGACAGTGACATGGATTTTAATAGTTGAAAGCGACTATCTCTTGTTTCATTATTCGCTATGCTAGTAAGAAGGAAATGTACGATAGGTTTCCAACTACAGTCAACAAAAAATCGAAAAGTGAAGAACTTATATTCCACACTTCCGTAACTTGTGATGCCTCTCATTTATCACACTTGAACAATATTTAATTGCAGTGAAGAAGAGTAGGAGGCTGCATTGACTTCCCATCCCGGTATACCGGCGAATTTGAGAGAAGTGAGAATTTCCCTTTGCCACAGCAAAGCACGTGAATAGACAGTCCTCTGAACCGTCACAATCTTTTATCGAAAATATCACACCGTCTACCGTTATTATCTTGAAAAAGTAAAATATTTTTGTAATGTATCCGTATCTCCATCTGTTGAATAAATAATCGCGGACTGGCGTGGGTCAGGAGGGGAAGGAAGCTACTCAAATTTCCAACCAGAAAAGAGAGAATGGATTGTTTATTATATATAGATCTGGGAGCTCAAATGCCTTGGGAGGCCCATCCGAGTTCCAAGTCTCCAAGCCTATTACAAGGCAATCAAATTGAATCAAAAACTGTTGGGGTGACCCCGAATAATTAGAGCAGATATAGCATTCGGAAGCTACGATCACAATGGTTCTCCCAGAACCATCGATCCCGACGCAACTGGGGCGAATACGTCATCCGACTCGTCACTTCACACAACACTAGAAGACGATCGAGTCGGGAAACCAATTGACTCGAATAAAATGGAAGCATACAACCTGTTCACTGTTGATTCATTAGTCGATGACTCGTCTGCCAGCAGGGGCAGTCCGATAACAGCTACTGTCTACTCGAAGGACGGCGAGGAGGAATCACCGGTCATGGTAAGGGCCGAGAAGGAACTGACTGGAGGAGAGAAGCAAGCATCACCCCTGGGTGGGAGAGCCCGCGAACGCCGGCCTCCCCACTCCTACCGGTTGATACAGGGAGAACTCAAAACTAGAGTGAACCTGTGAAGGACACAAAACACCGCAAAAACCGCAGCTGCAAATCGAATCCAAACTCGACTCCGGCGGAATCCAGCAGCAGCGGATGAATTATAAACACCATCTGTATCCATAAAAGTTTTTGAAATCACTGATTTTATGGAGAACAACAGTAAATGAATTTTCAGCTAGTAATATACCCACAAAGTTGGAGCTCTGACTGGCAAGGACTGGGAAGGTCTACCAAAATTTTTGGCTTTGAGAAATTGTTAACGGGAAAAGTATTCAGACCTTGCCTATCGCTATCACAAATTTTCTTTCTATTCTTCACAGACATGAATGTAAATACTCCTTTACTCAATACTTATGGGAAAATACTTCCTAATGGACCTAATCCAAAAAAGGCAGGTCAACAGGGTGAAGTCTGCAAGGACATGGAATGCAAGTGCCAGGGTTGCAAGCCAGATGACCATAGGCAAAGGTTGGAATTCGATGCAGATAAACCCCCGAAAAGGACATCCTCTGACAAATTTCCTCGAAGAATATTGAGTTCAGAGAAAAAGTGAGAATGAAAAGAAGGTGCTAAGAATCCTCCTCCAACTTCTAATTAGCATGCATAAGGAACACTTCCACCTAGTATATATACGATGATATTTTATCGAATAATTCTTGTAAAATAACCATTTAGAATGTAATCAACGCAGAAATAACCAAACATTTACTCGCAGTTTAGTTACTCTTTTTTTTCATTTTAGAGATATTCACGTGTAAAGAGAAGGAACTGAGAAAAAAAATCGTAGAGTGGGTGGACTCTATGCTACTCCATATCCCTTCGTCCTTTGAGTCAAGTATGCATTTTCAAGCGGTTAAAGGTAATGTATTTATACTTTTTCTTAGTAGTGTAGTCGTCAAAATAGTATATCGTCTGGCGCCAAGTCTAACAAACAATGTTAAAAGCTCTTACGCACATGTTTATTTTCAAGCTCACCACCAAAATTGTTTGCATGATGACGGAAAATTAATTCTGGGTAACTTACCCAATCAACGTATTGTGCTGAAAGAACCACATTCCGAATGTTTTTTTAAATGTACATACACAGAAAAATAGGTTTTGCTTACAAACTTGTCTTTTACAAAAGGAAATAAATCCACTTGGTTTGGAAATTTATCTTCTTTGTTCAGTATTTTGGATCTTACGATACTGTTTCTGAGTGTAGGGAAAAGGGCAACCGAAAGGTGTTTAATCTGGAGTTTGAACCATTTTAGGTCCTTAAAAATATTAATTGTAAAACTTTGGAATGCATGTTAAGATTGTTTATATATTTTTCTTTATAAGCTCATTTTCCAATCTATTTGCATCTCTTATTTTTCATAGCTTCCTGAAATCACGAAGTACCATTTATATTTTAATTCTACTTTTTTCCTCTATTCCTAGCTTAAATTCAGCTCTGGTCACTTTAGGGCATTTATCAAGTGGGTAGAGTTGAATTTTTCCGCATCGAAACAAGAGAAGATGCAGTAAAGTTAACATGGTAACCATACCCAATTCGGGAGGTGAATATTATCAGGGAAAAAAATTTTTGTCGTAAAATATTACTCTAAAATCAGGATATAAATTATATTCCACTTCTGACACGTGATGATAATTATTGTACAGCGCTCGCTAGAAGGTCGCTATATCCTTGAGGATATGAGCACAATCAGATTTAATAAACACTTCTATTCTACATCGTCATCAAGCTCATATTTCTCATATATTTAATTTATTTCGTCTCAAAATGTCTTTTTGACCATTTTTATATCATCTCCATCAATTGCATCACTATTCCCCTCTCGTCTATTTGATTGCAAAAGCACGAGGAACAGTATATTCAGGCGCAGATCCAGAAAAGTGACACAGAGGTGAGGGGCGCCAGAAGATGCTGTACACACAGAGAGCTGTGACTAATTGAATACACTCTTGAATCGATTGGATTTGTTAGAAATTTTGTGACATTATGAAATTGCATATTTATCATAATGATTCTCTCTTTTTCAGTAAGGAAAAAAAAGTGAAGGTTAGACGATTAATATTGGGGGGGGGGGAGGTGTATTGGTGATGGCCGCTGCTTTTGTTAATCTGTAGATCCGCGCCTATTTGCGATAATGAAAAATAATTTAGGATAACACTCGTCAACGCTATTTTATTGTTTATAAGTGTTTCGAAGTAAGCACTATGAATTTTTCTTAAATACTTATATTTAAAAAGAATTTAGCGGTTTTACATTCGGCAATACCCCATATTATCATATGTTAAAAAATATACAATAATACTAATTTTTAAAAACGTGCATAAGGAATTGAAAAATCTATTGAGACATGCAACGGTAATTTATTACGTCATAAAGTACTACTTCTAAGCATAACACAGTAAATTCCAGAAATATTTTTCATCTGAAGTTCATAAAAATTCTGGAGTTGAAATATATATATATATATTATTGCATTTACTGGCTAGTACCAGATGAAGGTTTTTCTTCTCCTACATCACCAGAAGCAGTATTACGGCGCACAGATGGAGTGACGACTCTATGGAAAGTAGAAAGACGTCGATGAGCGCTACCTTGAAAAGTTGCACCTATTCGAATAGGGACACGTCCACTTCTATGATCAGCTATAATATTTGATTGAGGTTGATTAGCTTCATTTTGAGGCTGTCCATGAAGGCGTGTTGGGCCAACCTGCCCAGTTTCGAGAACTGGAGGTTGATTATTATTTTCCTCCGCGGAAAAATTATTTGAAAACTTCGATGGTGAACTGGATTCTGTAAAAGGATACAATTCACATTTAACCTTTTTAAGGACCCAATATTTTCTGAATTAGGCAAGTTCTACAATTGAAGTCACAGTATCTTCCACCGACGGATACGTTGATTTTTGAGGAAATGAAACTAGGCATGAAGAATGCTTCAAATCGGGGGAAAATTTTTTCTAACGACTAAACGATTATTTGGATGCTGACGTTCATTCAAAACAAGAAAAAAACATTATCCTCCTCTCTAAATTATTATATTTTTCATATTATTTACATATTCTTATTTCTCTTCTACATTCTGATAAGTTTTGTACTTTTTTGATATCCGTCGTAAAATTCATAAAAAAGATTAACAATAAATAAAATGTCAGCAAGATTGGAAAAAAATTATTCTGGCTTCGACAATGATTAAGTCCACATAAAGTCATATAATTTAGTTCTCATTGGAGGAAGAATGATGTAAGAATGTTGAAACAAATATAAAAACAAATAAACATATTTGCTTTTTATGTCATGAATCATTTTGTTACTCTTGAAGTTCTTCGAAATTCCCCATGGGGCATCAGAAAAGAGCGTTTGAACCGTTTAAAATTAGAGTCATTGTAAGATACAATAAGGATGACTAAATTAGGCTATAAAAAATAGAAGTGAAACAATTAGATGTTTTTAAACATTCGTTAGAACCGAATTCTCGTAAGATTGTGGATTTTTTTTCTTGAATCAGAAGAATACGTTCCGCCTAATTTTCTACGAAATTGGTTCATGTCAGTATCGATAATAAGACAAATATTTTATAGTAACATTCCATCCCTAAAAACATTCTATTGCAGAAGTAAAAATGTGAGTTCCAAAAAACCCTAATTTGAGGATAAATAAACTTGTGGAAGAAGTCAACATTTTGTAGACGTTAAAAGGAATGTTTAATTATGCATTACAAATATATTATACTCACGGACAGAATTAAAGAGAATAATGAAGGTGCAGAGTAGAGTTCCAATGACGGCCGTCATTTTTTTAAAAAGGAGAACCTGATTTTTTTTAGAATTTCCCAAACTATAAATGGTACATTTTCAGGTGAACGTTGCTTTGCTGTTTATTTCTCATATTTATAGGTTCTAGATGAAAGTTCATAGGATCTGTGCTGCATACATTCAAGTTTATGATTCATAGACATTCGTGCTTTTCAGTGACACCTTATCAATCGCTTATCATGGTTCGCCTGATATGATGAAATCATCTGATTTTATTCCTTTGATGTCTCACAACTATGTTTCGATAACAATCACAGTAAAAAATAGTTTGGAGAGTAAAATTGTTAGTCCTCTGAATTTTTAGTTGTTCTATTTCATTTTTCACCCAGATTTTCTTATTTTTCAGAAGAAAGAATTGTTATTCGAACAGTATTCTCGCAGCAAGCAATAAACGTTATTTAATCAGTAGGCATGCAAATACTCGGTTCGATTATTACTGTCCACGTGCTATGGGAAATGGGTTTGGCCCTGACTCCAGCAGGATTGAATTCGATTAGTTAATATATTATTAATGAAACTTTTCAGCACAGGATGGTGACAATCATCACTGGGTTTATTTATCCTATCATAAATTACATGAATCCCTTGTCAGGGTCGCAATTCAGTGATTCGATGTTCTTGTAATAAGAAACATGTAGAACCGTTCAATATCGCAGTTGGAATTTTGTTTTCGGGGGTCAATATATTCTACCATTGATTAAAATATTATTCCTTAAATGATTATATGATCTTTGAATATTTGAGTTTCAATGCAATATCATAATCATACTGAAATATTTCTTCCCGAAGAAACCAAGATATTTGAATAAACTTAATTATTTTCGGAGCCTAAGACATGAATTACTTTCATCCCATCTACTACCGGTTTTGCATCGTAATCTCATTTCGGAATTTGATTAAAATTCAAAATGAACACCCTGTTTCTTCGAAACCCTTGTATCCTGCTTCACCTACATCATCACATCTCAATCTAGCTCATTGTTTTCTATCCTTGTATCCTACTTTTTTGTCACGCCAATATTCTTCCTTCTCCAGTTCCTTTTTTCCACGTTCTCTACAGTTGACAGTTTTTTTATATAGTAGTGTATATAGTATGTTGTCCAAGTTGGTGCGGGAGCGAATCATCAGCCCTGCGATGTTATACAGTGTAATGTTGACGTTCACCTCTATCTCCAGCTTCCTCCTCTCAACCGCCCATACGTTGCAGTCGAAGAATTTATGATCGACATCATGAAACTTGTTTGGGAAGTAATCACAGTTTGGACTCATTTAAGTTCACCTTCCCATATTTCCCGTTGATCCACGAATCACGTACTATCCTGACAGTTCATCTTTCTCATGCATCTGCTTTCCACTGCTCCTCCCATTGTTGAAAAGTTGATATCCTTTCACGAGTAGCAATGCTACCATCTGCATTTCCATCCTTCATCTCGTAGATCCTCTTCCTCTAAGCTGCAAGCAGGTCAATGGGGACACCATCTGCTATGGACAGTACAGCCGGACCGGACACAGATCTATAAGCGCAGGCTACTCTAAAAGTGCACCTTTTCGTTGCATAACCAGAAGTTTCTTCCCACGACAGCCAACTTAAGCCAACTTCAAGAGCGTCCGCCCACACTTCAGCCGCGTAGAAAATTATAGAGTTTGCGATTCTCATTAAAATCCTCCTATTGCAGCTTCCAATACCTGCAATGTTCGGCATGAGTCTAGATAGCATAGCTTCCATAGTACCAGCTTCACTCGCTGACTTGCCGAGTGATATTCGCTTTGAAAGGCTTGCTGAAGCGTCTTTGCCTGGTGAGCACTACGACTTCTGTCTTATTGGCAGTAAACCATGATTATGAAGCCAATTCGCAACTTAACTTTCCTTGAGACAATGGCTACCAAAAACCTTGCTTCTGCTTCTGTCCTGTCTCTAATAATTGCCGCCAGGTCATCGGCAAATCCAATAAGCTTTATATCATCAGAGAGGTCCATTAACAGCAACCTATCATAAACTAAGTTCCAAATGTCCGGTCCATTAACTGAACCCTGAGCAGCTCCCGACGTGACTTCGACGTGGCGTGTACCTTGAGTTGTTTCGAAGATTAGCGGCCTATCATTAAAATAATTGCTGGTAACACGCAGTAGATATCCAGGGGTCTTGAAACTCTTCTCCATAACATCGAGGATGTCAATCCATCTCAGAGAGTTGAATGCGTTGTTGACATCAGAAGTTAACATAATGCAGACGTCTGTTGATCTGCCTTGCCGAAAGCCTTTTTCCACCTTGAGCAAACAATTCCAGCTGAGAAGAAGGAGTTGAACAAGTTGAGAAGCAAGGAAGGAAAGTCACTTGCTATCAACTTTATCACTTCCGAAAGAATACCATTAGGGCCGAGCGCCCTGCCCCAGGATATCTTCGGAGCTGCCGACCACAGTTCCTCTTCAGTAAAAAGAGGGATCGCTTTAGGTAGGAGCTCCTCTACGATGACCGTGGGTGGATGAGTAGGCAATAACTTCTTTTTAATCTTCTTCATCATTGCGGGTTCCTGGACGGCAATCGCCGCCTGTCCATAGAGCTTACCAGTCACCATATGGTAACCAAGCCCTCAAATATCATGCTCAACAGCCACCCGATTCCCTACCCACTTACAGTGCTTTCTATCACTAATAGCTCAACTTAGCGTTTTCTTGGCGTTCATATAATTGCGGTTCACCTGAATTGCATCCATCATTATTTTACGAGTCCTGGGTACCTTACTCGTTCCTTCTAAGCACGGCAATATCCTGGGTCTACCAGTACACTAGCGGTTTCGGATACTTTAAAGCCCGTCTTGACATGGAAGCATTGCATCGCTGCACAATCGTATTCTCTGTGCTTTCTGCAAAACACTCAGCACGTAGTCTGGTAAAACTGGCACATGCTGGCTCTGCAAGCATGCTTCCACCCTATCTAGCAATCGTACTAATGTGGTGTTGATAGTCACACGCTATGTAGTCCTCAAGAACCTGACGCTCGTGCACTCTTCTGGCTGCACGCGATGAAGCTATGATGGCACCCAGAATGGTCTCCAGGTAGCCTGTTTCCTAAGGGTGGTCGAGGTTCTCGAGTTCGAAATGGTAAGGTCCAATCTGGCAGCCATGTCCTCCACCTCTCGATCCCTAGAATCAGTTCAGGTCATGCCCATTCGCAGGATTTGGCGTTGAAATCCCAAGGTTTGATGACGTTACCGTCAAGATTGAAGTAGGAATCTTCTATCTCCCCCATCTTTCTTCTAAAACCTGCTATTCCCTCATTTAGTGAGAGGTAACAGCTGACAATTTGGTCCGAACCGCTTTACACCTAGACAATCTATCGCCTCTTCCATGATTATGCACTGGTAACTTGGGGTTATTGATAACTCAAATAGCCACAGTGTTACTAACATCAGGAAACCAGAAAGATTTTCGCCTATGCACAAACTGCTCACTATCGATATAAATGTCAGACCTTTTTTCAGCTGCTAGCTGAGACATGAGATTCTGTGCTAGTCTGCAGCGGCCAAGATTCCCTTGGATGATCACTACCATCCTCGACTTGGATTGCACTTGCGATCAGCCTCCCTGTAGACCGCACACCTAGAAGACCCAAGTATGTGATCGACTGAGTACCCCTCTCCTTTTTCAGCAGAGTGTGAGCACTCAGCTATACCTGTGCTAGTTGCTGCTCTGTGGCCTTCCCCGCCACACTCCCAGTACAATCAATTTCCGTCTACTCCTTTGCAACCATATGCAGCATGACCGCAGCCAGAGCAGCCTTACCATCGCTTTTCCCTCAATTTACAATCGACAGTAGAAAAATTCGTTAGTTCTGATCCAATCCCTTCGAATCTCTTTGTCTTTTTTTGCTCCTGGCGCCCTTCGCGGAATTGTACTCAATCTTCCTCAGTTTATCTTCATTTCCTTACCAAGCCCACTTTGAAGATTCTCCGTCTCCAAACCCTTTCAGTGCTCACTGAAAGCCGTTGTCGGACCTTGTTTCCAATTCCTCTTCACGCTTCTCATTTGAGTAACCCCTATTTAGTTTACTCCTAAGCTTAGATATTCCTACATTATTATATATGATAAGCAACAACAGATCTTTTCCTAGTGTTTTTAAATTTTTACCTTCAACAGACGTATCAAACCTCCATTCTTCTATACGCACACGCTCGCTTACATATTTTTTTTATACAGATGAGATAACCTCCACTGGCTTTGCTTCTTTTGTTGACTCTTTCTTCTAGTTTACTGCTCCACTAGAAGTTTTTCTTTAGCCTTTTCTCAATCTCTTGTAGATTTCTGTCCTCCATCCACGCCTCTTGAATTATAAATAGATCATTGTTCCCCCAAAAATCCGCTGTATCTAGAAATCCGCTGGATACAGCGTCTACCTTATGTAACTCCTATTGGCCGATTCCCCTTCCTTTCTGGCTCTTCTTACCTCGTCGTCTATCCAGACTTTAACTTCAATTTCTCTCGGTCTTAAATAATCTCCAATATCACTGCATTGTCCTCAAGTCAGCCTAGTGTTCCATAACCTAGAATTCTTCTTACTGGTTCTGATTGAATTCTTACATTTCTGTCTCTTGTCCTTCTCTCCGCTCTGCATCTTCCTTTTCTTCTGATCCTGCAACCATCTCACTATCTATCTCTTCTCGCCACTTCAAAACCCCCATTCGGTATATTTCTGACGACCTTGATTCACTGATCCTTAATTGTTGTTTTAGGTTTGCAATTTTTTGCAACCATTTTATCTTTCTCCTTTTTGCTGCGGCTAATACTTCATTTCTTTTGTTCCCTCTACTATCATTTTCTGTTTGACATTCGACTTTCCCTAACACTTATTTATAATTTCAAGAATCTATATATATTTTTCCTTATTTTTCTCACCAAACATCAAGCAACGCTCGGACCACCGATTCTAGAGATCTTAGAGAGAATCCTCTGTTTGTAGTACGTATTTCGTTACAGTCTTTGTCAAGCATCTAAATTTCACTCTCGGAAGCTATTCCTTCTCTCGTATCATCTCTTTGTATCACAAGGTCCATAAGCGCTGTTTCTGATGTGCCCTTTTCCCTTTATTTCCTGATTTTCAGCTCTATTACGGCCTCCTGCATCTTTTGGATCTCTGATGACTTCTCTCTTCTCTGAATGTTCGTCGCCCCTTCAACTTCCTTCCTAATCGGCGAATGTGCCATTTTGCTATTTTTCTGAAAAGCCTGTTCTTTTAATCCCTGCCAATTCGTTTTATCCTTTTCACTCGCTTTTACGATGGATGATTCCATGCATTTTACACTGCGTCTTTTTCTAATATTTGGCTTCCTTCTTTGGCCTCTCTTTCTCTCTCTCTCTCACCCTTTCCTCCATTATTGTATCCGTTTCCGAAATACTAATATCGACCTGAATATCCTGCTCCGACACTGCTTCCACGATTGATGCTACCCTCTCATTTTCCTGGTCAGAATTACCTTCCAAATTGTCCCGATTCAACCCACTCGCCTTTTCTAGAAGAATACCACTACCGCACCTATTAATTGTCCTGGACAAAATGGTCAGAACTATAGTCCAAGGTTAAATTATTCACCTTCATATTTACGACACATAGTGTCTATGCAGTTACGTGAAAATAAATATGACGTGAAACTGAAGACGCTCTTGAATTGGAGAAGAATCAGGCATTTTCCACTCAATGTTAAAATTATGCAGAACGATAGACTGACGGCAGTGCCAGCAGTTGGCCAGGCATGAAAGCAACGCTATATGTGTTGTGTATATGTACTGTATATGTGTCATATATATGTGACAAATTTCAAAATTAAATGCAACGACGAAAAAAGTGGATAAACCAATGGGAAAGTACATTGAAAAATATATGAAGTATAAGTAGTTACTTCCAATACATTTTTAGTGTTATTTGAAGAACAATAAATTTTCTCCTATCAGTTGACACAGTTCTTTGATTCTTAGATTCAATTTCAAAATTTGTAACATATTTACAATTCAAACACAGTAAAAAAAATCTACCCGCTGCGCGGGCACATTCTCATAGCGAGCTTCGCGCGCGGCTCGCTTCGCTCGCAAGTTTGAGCGCGCCTATGGCGCGCGTCTCTCGGATCTCGCGCTTTGCGCTCGATGGTAATCTTAGCTAGCGCTTCGCGCAAGGTTGTGAATTTACCTCGCGCTACGCGCTCGGCCTTTGCACCTCCCTACAGTTTTATATAGAGCTTGTGAACTCAGAAGCGA
>WSXT02244889.1:0-15394 GCA_011762715.2 Neuroterus valhalla | reverse complement strand
ATGCAGTGATTTTCAATGTTTCTGTTCATTTTAAGGAACTTTTTGATACTCAAGGTGAACTCAGATTAAGATATACTGTGTGATCTATATGCAGACGATATTCTTAGTTTACTACCTTTCCTCACTTTTATGTTAGTATTAATAATCTCTAATCTATCTACAATAACAGAATTTGTTCAAAAATTAACAGCGCTTTTTACGTAAGCTAGTACCCCATCCGCTTTATTTAGAGTACTTCTATTGAAGTGACTAGTATAGCCATCTAAAATATATAATTGTTTACAATTTTTCAGGTCAAGTTCCTGTACAAATAATGACACGAGGTTTGATTTCCAGACTATGTACGAGTGTTTCTGATTCAGGGGTGTCCAACCCGTGAGCGGCGGTGTAAATAACTGTCACTCGTCAATCCCCTCTCTTACCACCTTGAATGCGTTTATGCGGTGAGCTCGATGTGGAAAAGGGAAACGAGAAGAGAATATTCGAAGAAGCGCTCGGAGAAGGGGAAGGAAAGAGAAGCGCGCCAGTCTTGCGTTGGACACCCCTGTTCTAATTTTCCAAAATCAGCATTTAAACTCCTCATATTAACACATAAGATAGTTTACACGTAAGAATTTTCATGATATTTTTCTTTGCGTCAGTATTTCAAGTCCACTTACTCGTTTTTTCATTCAACCCTTCAAGTTCCCTTTCAAACAAGGAACTCAATGCTTTCTCTGAAAAAGCCTACGCATATTTTAACTGAGACGCTTCCAAGAATGGCTATGCTTTCCACAGGTTCGTAAAACTTGCTTTTGGCGGATATGAGGGTGTTACAGATAGACTAAGGTTATTCGCATGTGCATACGTAGTGCATGTGGCTGCTCAAGTAAACCGCACTAAATAACCTAGCTGCATCGTGTTGCCTCCTCAGCGTTGAACCCGAACGTGTGGAAAACCCACAAAGCGCGTTGACGGGGTCGGGTTCGTGGTAAGAAGGGGAGGAGTGAATGTTCAAGAGTCGGTGAAGAAGCTGGGGGAGAGGAAACTTCGTGCATCGTATAGGTGCCTTCTAACCGCATTGCAGAATTATCCGCCCAGGTCCCTGTCCAGAGAGCATGATACAATCACCACTGGCCAAACGGCCGAGCCAAATTTATGATGTGCTTACAGCGAAATAGAAATAGGAGCCGGAAGTGAAGGAAGCCGCGGTCGTGGGAACTTGGACCAGAGAATCCACCAGAAATCCCCATGGAGCGCATCCCCCTACAGCTCTATCTTCCTACGTTGCAAAGTGTCTTACACTAAATGGAAATATGGGTAACCCTGAGCATTGAATGGCTAGAATTTCCGAGGAATTGTGTACAGTTGTACATATACATGTACACTAGAAACTGAATCCACCATTAAATAAAACAGGGATGATTTCGTAACCCAACTATAAGGATGCTACTTTGTATCTCAATCAAGTGCTTTTTATTGAGAAGATTGAATTGGAAGGAGAAGGATTTACACAAAGATTCAAATAGAATGCAAAAAATTGTAAACCATTAAATGTTCAAGGTACAAAAAGAAGAAAGAAGAGGAAGAATGAAGTTCGCAATGTACTTGAGAAAGATGAAGTAGATGAGTTGTGATGTGGGAAAAAAAGAAAAAATTTCTGCCTAAATTTGCATACTCTAGAAATCATGGAGAATGAGGGATCCGCATAGGAAATTCACACTACCTTGCTCTTATGAAAACCCATAGACAAGATAAATGTCATAATTCCTTTCTAAATCTTTTATTCTTTCGACACAAAAAACAGATCAAAGGAAATTGTATCTATAGTTGTCATAACTGGTGAATGTATTTTCTAGCCACACATGATAGATATCCAGGAGTATAAGTCATCTATGATAAGTTTTTGATTGTATGTGTCATTTTTAGGTGACCATCATGAGTTCCCAGAAAATATTTCGTCCAGTGACGAATCACCCAACCTGCAGGAGATTGGTTCCCTCCTCAGTATGTCACTAAACCAATAATAATCCGTTTTGCTCTGGCTTTATTTGTTCGTACCTCTATCCTTTTGTACCTCCTTTTACATGACTGATGTTTAAGGGTGACTTATTTTATGGATTATTACACACTATATCATGATATATCTCTTTGTTGGGAAATGACTTTACTTACGTAATATTTTCTCGCTCAGGTGGTGAATGGAGACTAGTTGTGTGGAATGTCAAAGATGTAAAGGATCTAAAGGATCTAAAGGAAAAGGAGTTTCGGGATACTAGAATAAAAGTTAGAAATAAATAAAAATGAAATGAATAAAAGTTGGAATCAGAAGACTGCACATAGTAGCATGCTATAACTCTGTTGATGGTGATAATAGAAAGGCAAGAGACACCTTCTGGGACTCGTTGAATGATGTAATAGAAACATGTGATTCAGGCGGGAGATTGATATTACTCGAGACATGAACGGTTGGGTTAGTGTGCCACGCGATGGTACTGACAGAGTACTTGGTAATTTCGGAAGCACAAAATGATACACATGTATACTTGGTGCAGAAGCGAAAGTCATAGTATAATCGACTTTGTCGTAGCGGATGAAAGACTAAGAGGGCTTGTGAAAGATACGAGGGCCAAGAGAGGTTCTGAATGTGGATCGAATCACTATCTCATGGTTTCAAAAATAAACCTAGGTCAAGGATGAAGGAGAAGAAGAACTAATAAAAAATCGAAACTGATGCGAGTCAGAATAGAGAATCTGCAGGAACCAGAAGTATAAATAGTATATCGTGAAAAGCTGGATAAATATTTTGGGCATCACAAAGAGGATTGAAAGACAGGTGTAGGAAATGTAGAGGGTGCATAGATATGATTGTGGAATAGAATCTTCGAGAAGGCTTCGGAAGTGTGTGGTACTGCAAATGTAGGGAAAAATTTTGGTGATGCGTGGTGGAAGGATGAAATACGAGTCGCTGTGAATGATAAAAAGGAACCGGATTCGAAAATGTTATATGCAAGAGGTCTTAGCGATAGGGAAAGGACTAGGGTCATGAATGATTATAGAGACAAAAAGAGGGAGGGAAATATGCTAGGAAAAGAAAGCAAGGATGAAATCAAAACGGGAAAAGATACGAAAATGCAAAAAAATTAAGATGGAAATGAGAAGCAATTTTGGAAATGGATCAAGAAGATTAGGAAGGGAAATACGAGCACTGAGGTAGTCGTGATCAAGAATGCCAACGGTCAAATGGTATGGAATTTAGACAAGGCGAAAGACTGTATGCGGGATTTTTCCGAAGAGCTGTATGGAGGCGAAGCCATGGAGCATGAAATCTGTGACACCGACACGGATACGGATACGGAAATGCTCAAATTCGGTGGCGGATATTTGTTTGTGTGACTGTGTGAATTCATGAATATGCGTGCTGTAAATAGTCAAGTTCCGAGTGATTGGAGATAGGTAATTACTGTCCCAATCTACAAGAGGAAGGGTGGTCCATTAATAAAGTCATGGGAGTAACGAAGGTAAGGATCTGGGAAGTTCAATGTGGAATGATGCTAGGGGAATCATGTGCTGATCAGATATTTAGCTTGAGACGGATCACGGAAAAAGGAATGAGAGTAAACAAAAAAGTTTAGTGTGCATCATAGTTGATCTCGAAAAAGCTCTCGACTGAGTGAATAGAGCTGAACTTTGGGAGGTCCAAAAAGAATATGGAGTGACTGGGTAGCTTCTAAACGCAATGCAAGTAATATATAATGGTAGCGGAGCAAGTGTGAGAGTAATTGGAAAATTGAGCGATTGGTTCGATATTAGACACAGCGTTAGGTAAAGACGCGTTATGTCCTCTTGGATGTTTGATATATACATGGACAAATGTCTGAGAATAGCTCTCTTTGACGAGGGAGTTGTTGGACTTGGAACAGTGAAAGTTCGTGGCCTTGCGTTTGCCGATGACAAGATCGTTACAGCAGAATCAGCTGAGGATTTGAAATAAAACAACATTTTGAGAGGTCCTAAAATAATATGGAGTGACTAAGTGGCTTCTGAAAGCAATACGAGTGATATTTAATGGTAGCAAAGTAAGTGTAAGAGTGAATGGACAACTAAGCGATTGGTTTGATATTACGCAGGGCGTTAGGCCAGGATGCAGATGACGAGATCCTTACGCAGGATCAGTCGAGAATATGCAGAGGATGTTGAACAGACTGGATACCAGCGTGAAGGGCATGGGACTTAACGTGAACATGAACAAAACTAAAAATTTTGTGATTAAAAGTAGAGTTCCGTAAAGGAATGTAATATTGACCTTAGTGGAGAAAAAATAGAAGTAGCTGATAATTTCGTGTATCTCAGAAGTTTATTTACTGCTGACGGGAAGGTAGATGCAGAGATTTCCAGACGTATAAATGGGGGTAGAAAGATTATCGAGAGTGTTCGGGGTATTTCTAAAAGTGATGATGCAACAATGAAGCCGAAATTGCTATATGTAATTATGTGCTAGCACCAACTGTGCTGTATGGCAGCGAGACCTGGACGTATCAAGAAAAGGACAATAGTAAACTCAACGCGTTTGGTATGCAATTTTGCGTAATATGTTTGGTAAAACGCTCATTGACAAAGTGAGCTATGAGTGGGTTCTCAAAGAATGTGGTGAAGAAGTAGAAACAGTTTCTTGCTAATTGCAAAAAACACTCAATGAATTCTAAAACTGATCTAATACCTCTTCCTGCCCCCTTCTCATACACATCGCTTGCTCGAAATTCTTCAAATCAATTCCACTTTTAAGTCTTTCCATATCAATTCTTCATTTCCCAGTATAAGAGCGGGACTGGAACCAAATGTGTTACGCTTACCATGGAATGGATCAAGTTCAATGGTACAATAATAATAATGATACTTCAATTCGCGTCAGTCATGATAATTGTTGAGTAGCATCCGTGATATCCAGCCAAAAAGTGTTACTGTTGAATGGCCCCCAAATGCTCTCTCAGAGTGCAAGCTGGGAATCGAGGTTATATGTAAACCATCATAATTTTGAATTGGTATATGTCCTCTAAAATAATCTATCAGAATTTCTTATCAGAATACATTATTATAAACAGATTTCAAGAAGTCTCAATAGTATATGTGATATGAGATCAGCCACGATGATTTTTCAGTGTTATGCATAATTTGAAGCTTTACATTCGGAATATCAAGCAGTTACTCATATTTTGAGCTTTACATTATATCATCCACAATACCACAGCTCTAAATTTTCTGTTTCAGCAAATAAATGTTCATGGATAAATGTTTTCTACTCAGTTTTCATCAAAGTTATGCTGATTTTACTATATTTATAAGATAAAAAGGTCTTATGTTAACCCGTCGACAGCAACCCTGTTGGGTCATTATAAATTCTGTTAGGCTAATCATCCTCTTTTGTTTCGGGTAACAAAATAATTCATATCTCGTACTAGACTTTGTATCATTGCCCTGGAGTAGTACCAAATTTCTTTAAGAACGCAAGTTGAGTAACGATTTCTTCTAAGATTAGTCACCAATTCCCTAGATCTATTTGCAAATCCAAGGATGGTGGGTAGGGGGAGGGTAGGCAGAATAAGCGACCAAACTATTACGTCGGATGAACGTGCTATCAGAGTTCTGCAGTGAAACTTGCGCACAGGGTATATATAGTGGCACCATGAGAAACCTAGATAACTCACAATGACTGGTAATGCAGCTAACATTATATGGTAAGGCCAACAACATGCCTATAGAAACTGACAGGTTGCTGATAAAATCAAAGGCAATGGCTTCCCTTCTCACGCCCGTCCATTTACTCGTTCTAGGTAAATGGATCAGCTATACTAACCCATTCCTAAATAAGATTTTCTACGGCACTTACATATAAAGGGGTAACCTAGAGATGGAGGAATGGCGAAAGGAGAACTTCACGTCTTTGATGGTATTTGTGGACTATTAAAGGATTATATTAGTGAACTCGGTCAGAATAGATTGGATAGGCTTTCATCGATTGAACATAAAATTTATCACATCAAGAGTACATTAAATTCAGTAAGAGAGGCTGTGCTTAGTCATTACGCTTTCAGTACTGCAATCTACAATGCAATGAAGATGAATTGCTTCGATAAGGATTTCCGGCGAAAAGATAATAGGTATGATTTCATTCAAACAAGACATCTATCTTCAATCGCTTTATCAAATTATTCTATTATTACAGTTTCCCATAATTTTGAAACTTTTCGATCCTTTCTTACGCCTGTTAGATTACTCTGTTTCCTTTGAAGAGAATTGTATTGCATTTTTTACTGATGAATTATATCCATTTCTATCCGTTTATGTTATGTTTCATGCTATTTATCCCATTCCTCTTCATAACCATTAAATGGTTTCTTAATAGAAATTCTTTTCTTTCTGAATCTGTTAAAAAGATTTGTATCATATTCCTCTCCTAATGAGTTATTTTCTTCTATATTCTTTTCTTTTCAGATTATTCCGACTCACTATACATATTTTTTGTATGGAAAGGGAATCATACCTTCCGAAGATACAGCAATTTATTTGAGATATTCGCAGGAATGTCTCAATGTACAAGTTATCCTTCTTCTATCCACATTGACATGCAATATAATTGTTTAAAGCTTGTATCAGAGTGTCTCTTTTTTAGGGAAAACAAATAAGTCAGAAGTAACTCGTCGAAAAATAGAAAACTGTTTATGAACCGACCTTGAAGAAGGAGGTTTTCTCTTTGCCTGTTATGTATGTTATATATGATCGCCAAAGATTTACTTTATAGACAAAAAAAATAAGAATATAATAAAGTTATGGGAATAATGAGATTGAGAAAAAACTACACAAAAAGATATAGATTCGACTTCAGGAATTGCGATTGATGGTAAGAAACGATTATTTGCAAAAGTATTCATAATTTTGAAGTCGGCAAGACAAAAAATTATCAAATTATCAAGGTGCCAAAGGCAGCATAAAGCGCACTCTTTCAAGTATTCACTTTTCGCTGTTGAACGCAGTTTTTGAAGTCAAATTCTCATTTATTCAAACATATTTTCTCATTGCAGCCATTTGCCACAATACTCCGGAGAAGGTTTCCAGAAATCTGTAATTATTTGGAACTAGAGTTTTCTATCTCATATGGAACACTACATGCAAAATGACGTTTATAGAAGGAACAGAAAAAGGCAGAGTTTTTGGAAAAAAGATAGGGCAAGGGATTGAGAACAGAAGTTGCTGATAAATTGATGTGATTATAAATGCATTTTCACGACTAACATCTTAAAACTGACTACAAACTTTGTTAACTATTGAAATGAACTTTTTTTATCACTTAAACAAATTTTTAAAAAGTATTTCTGATATGGATAATATCTTTAGGAGAACCTACAGCTTGTCAATAGCTCAGCTGCGTCCCTTCCACTCTCATGCGGATGCTCTTAATGACTCTCTTTCATTCTCAGACTCATACTGAAGCTTATGCAGGTGAGAGATATTTCAACCCAGAAAGCAAGTTGCCCTTGAAAACGTCCTGATAAATATTCGACACGAGTTTTTTACTTCTGCTGCGTGTCCCAAAACACAAAAATCTCTTTCTTTCAAAATGGAACCTTTTACAAGTAACATGATTCGAAGCAGATGCAGATGTGTAGAAGACCACGCGTTTGGAGTCGAATCCAAAACATTCCAATATTTATAGATTCCAATCAAGAGTGAGGATGTCGTGCTCTGTTATGATATTTAAAAATGAGTTTCTTATGGTAGAACCAACTTAATCCTATGATCAATTTTTGGCCCCCAGTCCAGGCCTATCTAAGAGCTCTCAGCCCCCTTATAATTACCAAGAATCGTTTTTTAAGGAAGAAACAGCAAAAGTCTAACTCAAAGGTAGAAAGAACCCTATTGTCCGCATAAGATACTGTGTCCCTCGATGCCACAATAGGAGCCCGAATTTTTCCTCAAGAAGCTCTGAAACATTCTGAAACAACAAGAGAAGATAAGTTCCATGAACTTGTTCACAATATTTAGGGACCCTGACTGAGTGCGAAACCTGGAGAGTAAACAAATTTGTATATACCTATGATATATAGGTTCTTTGTTCAAGTGATTATCATCAAATCCATCCTTCGAAAACTCTAATGCTCATATCTCGAGAACCCTGAATGAGTCTAAACATTATGTTTAAAAGTACATTCTTCGAGAAACCGTTTGTACTATAACTATTTGAAAATTTTTTAGTAAAAATCTGTGTATCATATTCGGAGAGCCTCAACTTGATCCTTCATTAGGATAGTAAGACAAATTCGTGCAATCAATTTCAAGTTCATATAGCCCAGTCACTAGAGACATTTATATAGAGAAAATTTAGGGGTCCAATTTTTTGACGTAGAAAGTTTTTTTCAGCGTCAATATGAAGATTTCACAGTCATACCTTTAAATTTGTGCACGCTTAATCCGCCATCTTGAATTCTCATTTTTTCGGTTATCTGGCGTGATTTTTATTTGACAACAAAAGTGGTAAAGAACAAAGTTGTGAAGAATCGTATTCGTCACATTTTTTATCACAATAATTTTTCCGAATTATTAATATTCATTGCCGATATCGAGCAAAAACTGTGCAAAATTGTGAAATGGGCCCAGTTTTTTCAAATTTCCGGCCATTTGCATAAAAAATAAGTGCCATATTTATGTATTATGAGTCTCTCAGCCGGGAGAGCATTTTTGGAAACGCGCGACGTATACACAATTTTGCGCAGTGTTTGCTCCATATGGACAATCAATATAATTAATTCGGAAAAATTGTTGAATAAAAAAATGTGAGCAATGCAATCCTTTACAACATTGTTTTCTACCATTTTGGTTGTAAAATGAAAATAACGCGAGATAACCGAAAAAAAACGAAGATTCAAGATGGCGAATTCAGCGTATACAAATTCAAGAGGAAGACTGTAAAACCTTCATTCTGACTCTAAGGGAAAAATTTCTACATCAAAAAATCGGTGCCCAAAATCTTTTCTATTTACGGACCTTTTTGGACATCTATTGACTGGGCTACATAAGGAGAATAAAAATGCTATAAGGTTATTTCCAAATTTTCTTGTCATATTTGGAGAACCTTGAATATTCTTTACATTTTGTTATGACGATAAATTTGATTACCTTATGATAGGTCTCATACCTCGTTTCTGCCAGCTTAATGTTATGCTTGCAAAATAACATAAAAAAATTAGGGAGCCCTAAAGTATGCAATAGGGATTCATGTAATCCAAAATAAGCCCTGAATTATGATAAAGGTCACATTTGCATAGCTTGACAGTGTTTGGCAGCTTAGGGTACCTCCCTAATTCTCGACAGTATAATCTTGGAATTATATCGAGTCTTTTTCTAGAGAGAAAGACTGATGAAACTCTCTGGGGCCTGATAAACCTTACTCACCAACGTATTTCATTTTTAAATTCAAATGGCACTTCCTGTTTAACGAAAGAGTAAGAACAGTTTGAGGAGTCCACTGATTTCTGATCGTATAAGTGTGGTATTTTTGATCTTACCATCTTCGGTTCGGAATCATTTCTGAATTTTGAAGACACACCTCAATATAATTAAAAGTTGATGAATAAATAGAAAAAATCTCTTGTGTCTAGATGAATCGAATGACCTTCAATAATAATAATACTAATAATAATAATAATAATAATAATAATAATAATAATAATAATAATAATAATATTAATAATAATAATAATAATGAATAATCAGAAAGTGGTATGTTTCCGCTTGATTCGAAATTCAGTATACCGATGTATTAGCATACGTTGATTACAGTCAATAATTTATTTCGGAAAAAATGCTCCCGAGAATAGGGTTAGTTTTTCCAAAATCATTCTTTTGTATAGTTTGTCAGAGAAATGATCTCAGACATTGCTTAGATTCTTTTTATGGACAGTCACAAGGGTGCTCCCCAACAAATGAAATGAAAGGTTTATTTTCGAAATGTTTCCAACTTTTATTCAACACCTTCTCGAGAATCCTTATCAGTTATCAAAATGAATAAAAAAAAAGTCTTTCCAAAATTCTCTTGATTTAAGCAGGAAAAAACTGAAAAGTTTCTTTAAAAAAATATGTGGATCAGGATGATGTATTTTGCATTCTTAAATAAAAACACCTATAACCCTATATCAAGGACCTCCTTATATTCGAATGAGCTATTGATGTAATCTGATCAATTGCAGATGCCATATAAAATCGGAACATCACTTTCAAATTTCTGGTTGGTATAAAATAGGGCAAAAAATATGAGTTTAAAAAAATCGAACAATTTCTGTAATGCATTCTGGAAAAGTCCTCATCATCTGTTCAATTGTGGAGTAAACTATCAAAACACTTCTTAATATAAAATTTCTGTTCGAATTTTAACTTTCTTCCATTAGCAACATATTGGGAGTTTCCTTATTATTGATAATGTATCCATTTTGAAGAGATGTGATTATGGAATAATAATTTACATAATAAGATGTGATAAATAAGTTTCAAACATTGAAAATTCACCATTAATGTGATGTGTTGGGAAGGTCTTCTGTGACTGGTCCTGGACATAATGAGCAAAACAAAAATTGATATACTTTTTTGGATTCCTACCATAAAAACGAAATGTGAGGCTATTTGTAGCCATATTCGTTGTCAGCGCACAGTGGTTCACAATCACATATTTCCGGTCAAAACCCCTTAACATGTAATAATCGTGTTCAACTTTACATATCCGTAAGTTTTTAAGGTCGCTGAATTCGAAATTGATATTCGTTTTCCAAAATTCAAAATGGCGGACACAAAATGGCGGTCGACTTGCATACAAAAATGGAGTATGGAATGAAAATCAACTTTCATTTACGTTTTCGGGGTCGCTGAATCCGAAAATTATATTTATTCTTCAAAATACATAATGGCGGATACACAATGGCGACGAACGTGCATAAAAAATAGAGTATGGAATGAAAATCTACTTTTATTTACTTCTTCGGGGTAATTTATGTTGATTTCACAAAAAAATATGGTAACTTACCATAAATTATCTCAAATTATATTTAAAAAATTTCCATAAATTTCCGGAAATTTATGGAAATTTTGGATCACTCATACTATTTTCAAAGGTAATTTATGGTAGCTTATCATAAATTACGTCAAATTGTATTAAAAATTTTTCAGATATCCAAGAAAATTTTGGGTAATTTATAGGTACCGATTTTACAGGTAATTTATGGTAATTCATGATGAATAACCTTAAATTAAATTTGGAAATTTATGGAAATTTATGGAAGTTTTCGGTAATTGTTGAAAATTTTACAGATAATTTATGGGAACTGGAGATGAATAACCTGAAATTAAAGTTCAAAATTTCAAGAAATTTATGAAAAATTTTGGTAATTTGTAATAGTTTTAAAGCTACTTTATGGTAACTCAAGGTAGATAAACTAAAATTTAATTTAAAAATTTCCATAGATTTCCGTAAATTTTTGGTAATTCACGATAATTTGATAAATTTATATAAATAATTGCGCATTCAATTTTCCATTTTGGAAGGAGTACATTATATTAAGAACATTCATGATCATTTAAATTACAAGTTAAACAAGTAATTCAATAATAATTCCCGTTAATGATTATAAGTTGAATAACACTTAGGTACATTAATATATTGATCAAAGTATTGTTAGAAAAATAAGTTTCTTTGTCTCTATATATTTGAAGAAAGCTGAAGTGATCGCTTTGAACATGTAAGAAACGATTTTGTTAAAATATTCGACGACAAGGATAGGTATTCTCAGAAATTTCTTCGTGCAAAAAAAGCTTGGAAGCTCCCTCCTGATTCCACGTATCGCCCATGCGACGAGCCTCCTGCCATGCGCCGCGCCAGGCAAGTGGAATGGTGTGCCGCGCGCCTCAGAGAAATTGTTCCCTAAAGAAGACGGGCAATCTAGGGCAAAAAATTTCAACGCCACTTTATTGGAGACACCTTCCCGTGTGCAACAGCGTAAGAATCGAAGCGGCCTGATGCGGCCTGGATAACCAATCCCTTATTGAATTTCGGAATTTTCACTGCGCGAAATAGAAAAAGGAGCGCAAGCATACCGACATCTCTTTCAGACGCGTGCATTATTATTTTCGCTTCAGACCAGTACAGAAATATTGTACATATCTTAACGATTAGAATCTATGAGGTCGGAAGTACTGATCAACTTTCAACTGGCTTTTTTCGGCACTTACATTTCACTCGGAGTTGCGAGACTTTTCAGCTGCGTAACAAGTGTTCGGCGTAACGTTCGACTCCGAGCGTATTCCTCGTCGAAACTAATCAATATGAAAATATGCTCTTTGGATTTCTCGACAGAAATGCACCTTATACACGTACATTGAATTTCATCTCGATCGGAAACTGCCGATTTTCGAGGTTTTGACCGGAGATTCGGGATTTTGAACCACTGTGCAGCGTGTACACCCATTTACTGAGTATAGCACTTTTCTGGAAAAATTCTTTTTTCTGCAACTGCACCCCATATTAGTCACTTGAATATTAGAAAACTTTGTATGTATTACATACCTAAGGAAGAATATACGAATTATATTGAGTAAACGACAGTAGTAAGAGTAGTTAAGTGGAAAAGAAGATAAGTAGTAAGTAAGTTCTTGAACGTTAAAATCAGTGAACAAAGAATCCGATCAATTCGATTTGTGTCCGTGTCGTGATCTAGCAGTTCAAACGGAATGGGTCTTCGAAAGTCAAAGATACCTATTATTGACGGCCCGTAAAAAGCTTTGTTAAGGAGGTTCGCCTAGAAGCGACGGCAATCTTAATCAGTCAGTTTCTTACACTGTGCAATTTTATTGTGCCTTAACGAGATCGAGGACCTATTCTAAGTCTATACTTCGTTCGTTGTATGTCCACAGCCAATTCCATTATATATCTCGAATGAATCAAATACTCTTGTCTCCCTCCTGCATCGGCCTTCTCCATTTCGTAGTTTCAGTTTGGGAAACTTCTGTTTAGGTCTCGAGCTTAACAACTGCAAGGTATTTCAATCACCATCTTTTATCAATGCTCATTCAAGTTTGTATACACGTTTTCAACAACATCTTTATTGCGTCCTTGCAAAAGAATAGTACGTAAATCCATGGAGCTTCTACAATCCCTGGAAAATTTTCACTAAAATAAATGACTAATGTTACCATGACTAGAAGCTCTTCTAACTCGATCATTCTATTGACGTAGAACTGTTATTTTACACGGGAGGAATGGTGATCGATTTTGTCATGAATTTGATTTAGTAGATGGCCATGAGGAACGTCATCGTAATTATTTCCAAAGCACATCACGTTTTTATCCCATCTAATGTGAAGGGGTCTTTTAGTTGGATGTGTGTAACATTTTTCACAAATACATGCCAAGCGGTAAACAGCATTTGCTTATTTTAAGATTTCCATACGGCCTCTGCTTAGTTTTTCTATTTTATAAAGTTCTAAAATTGCACTCAATCTATTTAAATTTTGTAGTGCTCCGAAAGTCTTTCCACGTAAACTGAAAATTCACCATAAAAAGCAATAGTAATCGTCCTACTAGGATCATGTCTTGCTGATGACTATAACAGTATTTCCGTTAATCAATCTACTAATAATTGATTTTATTCCACCAATAATATGTTTTCAGTTATGCACTGTTGAAAGTTATTAACCAAGAGGTAATGTTCAACAATATTTAGAGTTCTGTTACAGAATTTTTGAACAGACAAGAGAAAATCAGAATCAATCCAAGTTTTAATTATGGCAGTTTTGTAGCGTAAAAAGTATTCCGAAAAAAAATTGAGTAATCGACTAGAATTAGTCATTTTTAGTATAGGTTTAGATGGAAATATCATGATTTTTAATGGTAATAATGTAGGAAAATTGATGTAAAGAAGCTCCTCCTCAATCTCATTTGGCACATCCAGACTTTTATCTGTGAATGTTCACAAGGTTGCAACGTTTCGGTAACGATCTGTTACTCTCTCTAGGCTATTCTATAGGAACAAAACGACAGAAACAAGCGAATATCTATATCTCTTTCTAAATTGAAATAGGAGAAATAGTACAATGATATCTTATGGAACTGGTTTCTTACCATGGTATTCGGTCAATTTTCTGGTATTATACGTATGTTTTACCACAATTACATTTCGACCTATGGACAAAATTGTATTGATACAAAATTTGTTGAAATTTTTTCCAAACAGATCATTCGGATAACTGTCATTATACAGCAGATTTCAAAATATGTTAGAATTTTTCATATGAAATGTCTTGTCCGCATTTTCTTGCCGAATTTTGCGATCCATCGAATAGAAGTTAGAGAAAAACGCATAACAAGACGCATTTGGTTGGAAAATTTCTAGTTATTCTATAAGAGATACTGGTTAATATGATTATCAAAGTCTTGTTAATCAGTTGTGGTTTATTTTTACATTCTCATTCCGAATGAGAAGGTATTGGTTTTATGTGAAAAATGCCTTTCGCGGATTTGATGAAATCTCCACGTTCTGAGACCCCCTGAGTCAGAAAAAATGGTTTCTACGAAGGTGTCTGTGTGTAGTCTGTAGTCTGTAAACTGTGTACTCGATAACTTTTGAAAGAATTTTCTGATTGAATTGCTCTTTGGCACACATTTTGAGTATCCAAAAAGACAGGATGAGTTCGTTCACCAGCTATTTTGGATGGAAAATCAAAGGGGGGGGGGAGCATTTTGAACATTTTCTTGGAATTTTCCTTCCAAGACTCAAGTATTGTAAGTACAGTTTCTTATAGTAGGTAAAAAATGAAAGAATTTATTTTTATGACTTTTTGATGAGAGCGAAATTGTCAGAATTATGGCATTTTCAAAATCCGAAAATATAAAAAAAATGAGAATTTTAAGCCAAATTACGCCAGATGAAAAAGAAAGTCAGAAAGCAAAAATGTTACTTCTTCGGAGCCCTACCAGATCGTGAATACGACTTTTCAATTTTCTCAAAAAATCGAAAATTCCATTCTTGATCGCACAAAAAATAATGAAAAATAATATGTGAACTCGATAACTTTCGAAAGAATAATCATATTCAATCGTGCTTTGGCATTCATTTTGATGGACCAAAAATACAAGTCTTGTTCGTTAACCATCTATTTTGGATCAAAAATAAGAGTGGGGCAGCATTTTGAACATTTTTTGGATTTTTTTCCCCAAGACTCAAGAATGGTAAGAAAGTTTTTTTCATACGTGCGTAAGAAATGCTACTTTGCACGTCTGTTTAGCAAGCGCGAAATGCTGGATTCCCCACCAATTCATTATTGCAGTGTGCTAAACTTTGTTTCATGGACGTCCTTGATCATTTTTTCACGCAAAAAA
>WSXT02244878.1:0-15395 GCA_011762715.2 Neuroterus valhalla | reverse complement strand
ATCGGCTGTGTAGTTTATGGTCGACCCCTTAGCATCAAAAAAGGAATTAAATCAGGTCCGAAAAAATTTGATCAGGATGTATATATAATTTAATGTTAGAACAGGGAATAAAATAGATCTTTTAAAAAACTCAATGACTTATAAAATAGCAAATAAAGTTTTGGTGGGGTGGATTCATGATCAGAAGAAAAGCTTTTAAACTTATATTTTTAGACTCATCAACTAAAATTGAAAGACAAACGAATTCAATTTAACGAGAAACGTTTTGGATTGCTCCAGAGTGTGAATCTAGACACATATTTGAATGACAACTTAACTAAATTATTTTGTGAAAAGATATAAGATAATATAGGTGGAGAAATTTCTCAAAGAAAGTTTTCCTTCTGCTTATCAAGGCCAAGAATCAATAACCCAGCGACCCGAACCAAGAAGTATCAAAGACGAAGCCTTATATTTACCAACATGGTTTACACAATATTTCAACCGCGAAATTTTGAACAAATTCTCTACTAGTGTGATTTTTATCAACTTTGAAACTTCAGCTTTAATTCCCTCCCAAGTAGGAACTGAATGTGGGACACAGGAATCAATACTTATGTTTTTATGAAGTCCCTATTTGCGTGTCAGCGTAATTTAATCGAATAATGTATGCATGCATTCTGAAATGTACTTGTTAACGTTCACGACAAATACTCTTTTTTTCATTTGCTGCATCTTATTACTTGTCACTTGACAGTTAATCAAATTATTCAAATTATTTTGAAAAAAAATATTGAGTAGAAGTACAAATTTAATTATAATGGGTTTTATGATAGGTTTTAGAACGATCATGGGAAGTCGTAGACAATGTCAACGTCTCATTGCGTCTTTGGGACACATTTGGCGATCACGAAAAAGATCGACGATTCGCCTATGGAAGGTAAGATCTTAGTAGAAATATCATACCTTCATATCATAATACCGATAAAGAATGGTACAATATTCTTGCAAATAGTTTGAATCAAAAGTTATAGAAACAAGATTTTCTAGAACGCCCAAAACTGTTATCAGGTTATGTGTTAACCCCATGCACAGTGGTTCAAAATCGAAAAGTTGTGTTCATAATCGCCTACAGGTCGTATTTCTTAACCGATTTGAATGTTTTTATAATGCTCAACCAACAATTCATAAGCGAATTGTGGTTTGCAATTTTTTGATTTGTTTCTCAGATCAACAATATATAAACAAATATAGTGAAAAATTGGCCATTTCTAGTTTGAGAATTTCTAACTTAAGAAAAAATGCTGATTGCTAATACTTTTCATACGAGTCATAATTTGTAACAATAAATTATCATAAGTTAACAATTACTATTTTTATAAACAATTTGTATAAACAAATTGTTGCTTGCGTGTATTTCCCATGGGAAATTTTTTTTTTACTCTATTTGATTATTTTTTTCATAAGAACTATAATTCAAAAAATAAATAATTTATGTGATTGTTATAAAACAATTTTTTTTTAAACTGAGATTCATCACTTTTACATGTAAAAAGGATGGTTTTCCCACTGACATTATCCGACGATAAACTAAAAATTATTCCAAAATTTGATAGGGGACACTAAATAACAATTTGCCTAATTGCTAATAAAAATTTGCGTAATTGTTAATAACAATTTCTACAGTTGGGAACAAAAACGCTAATAAAAGATAAGCGACTCCTTAAAACGCAAGTAAAGCGTTTTTGCTCTCAACTATAGAAAATGTTATTAACAATCACGCAAATTGTTATTTAGTGTCTCCTATCAAATTTTGGAATCATTTTCAGTTTTTTGTCGGATCATTTCAGTGGAAAAACCTTCCTTTTTACAAGTAAAAGTGATAAATCTCAGTTTCTCTTTAAAATTGTTTATAACAATCACATAAATTATTTATGACTCCATTTCGTTGGTTAGTCATCGCAAAAAATGTCACTCCAATAATTATTGGAGAAAAAAACACATTTTTTTCTGGAAGAAAATGGTCGATTGGGAGATTTTTTTATCAAAATTGTTTATAAAAATAGTATTTGTTATTTTATGATAATTTCTTGTTTCAAATTGTGACTCTTATGAAAATATTAGCAATTAGAGTAAAAAAAAAAAATTCCTATGGGAAATACACGCAAGCAACAATTCGCTCATACAAACTGTTCATAAAAATATTAATTGTTAACTTATGATAATTTATTGTTTCAAATTATGACTCTTATGCAAAATATTATCAATCAGAGCAAAAAAAAATTTTCCGATGAGAAATACATGAAAGTGAGACTTTGTTTATAAAAATTGTTTAAAAAAATTAACCTAAATAAGAATATAATAATTGCTGTTCTATAAGAGTAGTTGCAATAATTCTGGCCGATAGTGAGCTTATTTCAGCATTTTTTCTTGAGTTAAATATCCACAAACCTGTGAAATGGCCAATTTGGTCGCTTTATTTGTTTATATATTGTTGATCTGAGAAACAAATTCAAAAATCGCAAACCAAAATTCTCTGAAGAACTGATTGCTAAGCATTTTAAAAAAAAACATTCAAATCGGTTAAGAAATACGAGCTGTAGGCGATTATGAACACAACTTTTCGGTTTTGAACCAATGTGCCATGGTACAAAGATAGCATGAGCGTAAGTCTAATATGATTTTAATTTCATTCGTTTGCTCGTCTCGAAAACAAGATTGATTTTAATTTAATTAGAATTGTTCTTCTAGCTCCATTTATTATTTATTTTACATCATCCAAGTAGCAAATAGAATTGTTCAGATTCTTTTGAAGAAAAATTGAAATATTTTTCAGATCTGACGTTGTACTATTATGTTTTTCCATAACAAACCCCGTATCCTTACGGAACTGCAAAGCCATGTGGTATCCGGAAATACGGCGGTTTTGTCCACAAACACCGGTACTACTTGTGGGTTGCAAAAGTGATTTGCGATACATGTACCGTGATGAGACTTATCTTAGTTACTTTCGGGATCGTAGCCCTTTCGTGAGGTAATAATTAATTAATTTATAATAACATTTAGAAATTTCGTTGGTAAACAATAATATTTAAAATCAGACTATACTAGCTAAAAATGTTTGGGTGGAAATATACGTGAATTGTTTCAAAGTAATACCCGAATTATATGGGAAACTCTACGTAAATTGTCAAGTATATTTCCACGAGAATATTTTCAGCTGAGATGAACTAGGGATTACACAAAAAAAATTTGCTGTATAAAAAATGTAGAACTCAGTCTGGGAATTTTGGACGAGTATCAAAATGTTATAAAAATTGAAAGCCTCCTTCTCTGGATATTTACAAGATATTTCAATACTTAGTGCAAGAGAGAACCACATAAAGTCTCAGACTGCCCAGAAAATTTTGATGGAGTCAGAACGATTTGGAGATTCTAATGTGTCTAAGATAGTCTGGGAAAAATTAAAAAGACAGCGGATATAATTTGCAAGACAGTCTTGGAAAACGTGAAGGGTTCTAAAGCAAAATAAAAAAAGTCTTGTTGCTAAGCAAAACCAGATTTGCAGTCTTTTGTTTAGTTCACAAGGGCACACAGTCATCTCACGAGAAACATATTCTTTACTATCTAACGCACACACACCTAGTTTTGTAACCTAACTCAACGCTACTGCATACAATGCGATTCCCTAACGCAGAATATTACACGCTAAAGATAGCAGTCAAAATGGTCCTTATATACCTACCAAAAAAATTCTTACCGCTTGTGAGAAACGACCAGTGATGAATTAAAAATTTTTGTTGCCTCAAGTCATATTTTATTTTATAACTTCAAAGTCGAATATTTTTTTATATGTTTTATCTGAATGTTATACTATAACTGAGTCATTGGATTATTTTTAGTTTTTCAATTTTTAAGATATCATGAATATTATAAGTGCTGGAAGATTGATAATATAAGTGAGAGAATATTTTTTTCTGAAATAACTTGAAATATACGCATAAAAATTAATTGTAATTGGAGCCCAAAAAATCCATTTCGTTGGTTATAAAAGAAGATATCGCATTCAGTTTTGTATTTTTATTACTCCTTAAATTTAAGTTTCGAAAAATGAAGATTTCTTCAAATATTAAACTATTTGGCAAAAAATAAACATAACCTATTTTGTTTAAAAATTACTTTTTCGAGTTTAAACTTTACCATTTTCGTACAAAATTCATATTTATGATCGAAAACTAACTCTTTTGTTTAAAAATTATAAATTTGAGTGGAAAATTCAAATATTCTCCATATGAATCGTCTCATTGGCTTGAAAATACAAAAATTTTGTTGAAAATTGATGCATTTTTTTCAAAACTCTTCTTTTTTGGGACAACATTAATCTTTTTTTTTCAAGATTCACCTTCCAGTCTGAAAATTAAACTCTTTTGTTGAAACATCTTCTTTCACTCAGTTAATGTGAAGCCCCAAAAATCAATTACATTTCAATTAGTTATGGAAAAAAATATTGAATATTTTTTCCTGAAATAACTTAAAATATGCACATAAAAATTAATTGTAATTGAAGCCCAAAAAATCCATTTTGTTGGTTCTAAAAGAAGATATTGCACTTATATTTGTATTTTTCTTACTCCTCAAATTTGAATTTCAAAAAATTAATTTTTTAAAAAATATCAAACTATTTGGCAGAAAATAACCTTTTCTTATTGAAGAAATCATATATTTGAGTTAAAAATTCCAAATTTTTGTAAAAAGTCATATTTTTGCTCAAAAATGCACTTTTTTTGGAAAATAATAAATTTGGGTTGAAAATGTCAATTATTCTCCAGATGACTCGTCTCATCGACTTAAAAATATAACAGAATTGTTATATAATAATAAGAAGAGGTGTTGCAATCCAAACTTCTTTACATACGAGAATAATTATAAAATTATAAAAATATTATAAAAAGTCTCAAAATATTTTTCTTTTCAAAAGTCTGGGTGTGCTGTATGAGATCGAGAAGAATATTTTTTATCAATTTTCCTGCTTCTCGAAAAATTGCTTATAAGATGAACTACTTTGTTAAAAATTCATTTTTTCAAGATTCACCTTTCGGTTGAAAAAAAAAATCCATTTAGTTTGTTATAAAAGAAGAGTTTTTCAACTTCAATCGGCTTGTATTGTGAGTAATGTCTCATGAGATTTGTCGATGAATATTTTTTTCTTTATTTCAAAGAACATTTCCTCGAAGTATCCTTGAAAACAAAAATAGTTATTTCACGAAAAATTGTAGTGAGTCGTGGTAAAGAATATAATCTGATTTTTTTTTAATTTCCAGGTAGATTTGTTTTCATTAAAAGGAAAATTTTGTGTTGTTGGAAAGATTGAAAACATTTTTTACCATAGGAAGAAGAGGAACATATATATTTGTATGTTTAAATACAATATACAGTTTATGAACTGAGAAATCTATGCAAATCATGTAATTTAACATAAAATTTGTAGGACCATATACATATATAGGCATAATTCCTAATCGTTTTTTTTGCATTAAAGGACAAGCCTAATATTGCAGGTTATAGAGCCATCTTCATTTCGGACGTTTCGAACTGCGCAGATATATTTTCCTAGACTGGCTGGGAGTTTCTTTAATACCAGTGCCCTATTTTTCACTTTACACATATCCTTTCGAACCGAATCAGAAATATTCACAACTTTTCTACATTTCCTCGTGAATTGGGTACGGCTTTTTATTCAAATTTAGTATATTAAATACAAAACTTTTTTTCCTAGACTATTATCGAGAATTACAAGACTCGTTTGCATTTAGTATTGAAAAGTTTGGAATCTTTTATCAAAAGTCTTTCAAGATCTCCAAATTTTGGTACCCATCCAAGACTCCTGGACTAATTCTACCCTTTTTACAGGTCATATTTTTCCGTATAGGAAGAATATTTCGATTGCTGAAATGGAGATCTGGAAAAAACCTCCATTAAATTATTACTCCATTGCACATTTTCCACTAATTTTTTTGTAATTTAGGGCAACACGCAAAAGCGATTTGGTGATGCCAGATGAGGCACGTGCTGTAGCAAGAGATCTAGGGATCTATTATTATGAGACTAGCGTTTTCACTTATTATGGTGTGAATGAAGTGTTCGAAAACTCCATAAGAGCAGCCCTAATTGCAAGGCGGCAGCAGCGATTTTGGATAACAAATCTCAAAAGAGTACAAAGGCCTTTACTCCAGGTAATCACCACATCCCGAGCGGAAAAGCTATGCATTATATAATAAATAAATCGATCATAAATCATTGTCTCATGCTTTGAATTGAAAGAATTGCGTACATTGAGAAAAGTAGAATGTTCCAATAAAAGAAAGATATACGAATTACAATACAATCCAATTTTATCAACTCAAGGAAGAGCTGAAAATTTTTCTAGTGGTACAGTCAATCTGTCAAATTTTGTGGAAAAAAATATTATAAAAAATTTTTTTACGGAAATCGCTAGAAGAGCATTCAAAGAGCCTAACCTGAAAAATTCGTGATCGTTCAGGGACGGGTTTTTGAGGAAACTCAAAAAGTTTTTGGATTTGATATATCTCGGAAATTGTAGGTTTTTGGGAAATTTGTGAGGACAAGAAATGTTAAGGGGCAATGTTTTCTACAACTTTTTATGTTAGGTCGACATGCTGCGATGAAAAGTGCAGTTAATAGATGGCGCTAAAGTAACAAAAAAAGCGTTTTCTCACTTTTTAGCACAGAAAAAAAAATTATCGCAAAACTGTCAAATAGAAAGTTGTTTGTCTCAAAAAAATCTACAAAATTTATATGAAAATTTTTCTTGTTCGACTTACCGTTCATGAGTTATAGCGTGACAAACCTGTCACCGTAGATGTCTCATAGTTCCCGACGAGTGCGACTTTAGTGTGGATACATAATAAATCATTAATTCAGACTGAATAAATAATTTTTTTGTAAGTAGGACTTTCAAATTATGCCTAATTATGATAAATTATTATTATGAAATAATATTTATTATTATACATTTTTTCCAAAACTACGCTGACTTCAGTATTGAACTTGATTTAGGAAGGTTTCTAAAATTGTATGTTAAACGAGCTGTACATAAATGTGCTAATAATTGTTGTTGAGCGTGCAACATGGAAAATACTTGTAAGTGTTTATTATTTCATAGAATCTTGGCTTCGTAAAAAGAAAAAATGCTTCGCCCATGCCAATTTGTATTTTATTACAAAACCAAACAATTTTGTGATAAAAAATGTTTTTCTGTGCCAAAAACCAAAAAAAAAGCTTTTTTGGTACTCTAGCGCCATCTATTAATTGCAATTTTCATCGCAGCATGTCGACCCAATGATAAAAATTGTAGAAAACATTGCCCCTAACATTTTTGGTCCTTACAAATTTTCCCAAAAAGCTACCATTTTCGAGATATATCAAATCCAAAAACTTTTTAAATTTTCATAAAAACTTGCCCCTGAACGATCCCGTATTTTTCAGGTTGAGCTTTTTGAATGCTCTTCTAGCGATTCCCGCAAAAAAAAGTTCGATGGTATTTTTTTCCAAAAACGGCCTTTTTTGACAGATTGACTTTATGAATTAGTTGAATAAACATTAATGTAGAATGTCATATTATAGGCTCCTTTCTGTCCACCGAAACCTATCCCACCGGAAGTGTGCCTAGCACCGAGCACTTATGAAGAAAATATGAAAGCACTGTGGTCCAAACCTGTTCATACTGATGTCACCCTCATAGCCGGAAATTGTTCTCTGCAAGCGCACCGGCTTCTTTTGGCAGCGTCTTCACCTGCTTTCCATCGCCTCTTCTCAATGGAACTCGTGCAGGAGTATACTCCTCGAAGTTCCAGTGAATCCAGCATGGTAAGGACAATTTTCCCTAATTCAATACCAACATTCAAATATAAAATAAGAATAGTATTATGTGCTACAAGTGCGGAAAGTAGGCAGTTTCACTGGCGCACAGTGGTTCAAAATCCCGAAAAGCTGGCCATAAATCAGAATCTCGATATTTCACTTCTTTCGAGTACCAATATAAGGTTTTTGGGCTCGCTAATTTTGAAAATGAAGTCAAAAATCCAAAATTCAAAATGGCGGACCCAAAATGGCTTACATCTTTCTGAAATTTTTCATGAATTTACTTTAAAATGAGTATGGAGGGGTTTTTGGGAGCGCTGATTTCTGAAATGAAGTAAAAGATCTGAAATTGAAAACAACGGACCCAAAATGGCGGACATTTTTATAGAATTTTCCATACATTTACTTGAAAATGAGTATTGAAGGGTTTTTGGGGTCACTGATTTCGAAAATGGGGTAAAAAATCCAAATTTCAAAATGGCGGACCCAGAATGGCAGACGTTTTTCTTAAATTTTCCATGCATTTACTTGAAAATGAGTATTGAGGGGATTTTGGGATCGCTGATTTCATAAATGAGGTAAGAACTCCAAAATTGATAATGACGGACCAGAAATGGCGGCCAATTTGCTGGAAAACTACTTTTTTTAGAAAAATGTCAGCCATTTCGGTCCGCTATTCCGAATTCTGGATTTTCGACTTCATTTTCGAAATCAACGACCCTGAAAACCCCTTTTTATCCATTTGCAAGTGAATGCGTGGCAAATTTTAGGAAAATGTCCGCCGTTCTGGGTCCGCCATTGTGAATTTTTGGATTTTTAACTTCATTTTCGAAATCAGAGACCCCAAAAACCTCATATGGGTACTTGAACAAAGTGAAATATCGAGATTATGATCTTTGGCCAGCTTTTTGGGATTTTGAACCACTGTGCGCTGTATAACGGGCATTTAGGAGCGTAACTGTACGTTTCATATAAAAAAATTACCCAAGCGCGATGAGAATGTATTCGTTAAAGCCGAAGAAGCTTTAACCAAAGCGAATTCACACTCATCAAATCAAAGTAGTCAACACTTGCTTTAAAGTCTCAGAAGCTATTTATACAACTGTAGGGAGGTACAAAGGCCAAATGCGTAGCGCGAAGCGCGAAATACGGAAGTCGCGCGCCGTAGGCGCGCTCAAACTTACGAGCGAAGCACGCGATGAGAATGTGCCCGCGCGGCGGGCAGATTTTTTTTCTGATAAATTCAGGGAATTTTCAATTCGAGGAACAATGATTCTCGTCGCACGCTCCGCTCGCAAGTTTGAGCGCGCCTAGAGCGCGCGACTTTCAGATCTCGCGCATCGCGCTCGATGGTAATCTCACCTGGCGCTATACGCTCTGCCTTTGTACCTCACTACAGTTGCTTGTGAAACTCAAAAACGAAATGTCGACTTTTTTAATTTGATGAGGGTGAATTCTCTTTTGTTAAAGCTTCTCCGGCTTTAACGAATACATTGTCATCGCGTGTCTTGTGCTGCGAACTCGATCGAAGTTTGTCCAAAGCGGAAGAAAAGTTTTGTTGCCTAATTTTTTTCACACGTTGTGTAGTTTTTCTAGAAATTCAATTTTTTAATTTTTAATCTTGTTCTATTTTTCTCGATTGGAACAAGAACTAGGCGTCCAATGGGAGAAATTATAACAAATTTACAGATCTTTTTCGGGTGAATAACTTTTCTCTATCAATCTTCTGTGTTAGCCTTAGTCATTTTTTCAAAAATTGAATTATTTAATTTTTATGGTTATTTTTCCTGATTGAAATGAATTCATTTTATGGTATTTCATAAATGGAGCAAAACCTACTTGTCCTATCGAAAAGTTAATATTACCAAATTTGTAGATCTTTTTTTGGTGCACAAGTTTAGTTCACTTATATTTTCCCGTACCTTGCATAGTGTGACCAATAAATAAATCCTTCTAGTTTTTTTTTGTGTGACCAAAATTTGAATTTACGATTTTTCGAGAAAACTCGAAAAGTTGTAAAGATCATCCTGGAGGGTTCCCAAAAAGAAACATTTTTTTTCTTTCAAACTTTTTCGTTTATATTTTTGAATTTTGAAAATGCCAAAACTCTGACAATTTTGTTTTTATCAAAAAAATCTTAGGGATAAATTATTTTATTTTTCACCTACTACAAGAAACCGAACTTACAATTTTCGAATCTTGGAAAAAGAGTACAAAAAATTTTCAAAATGCTCCGCCTATTCGTTTTTTTATCCGAAATAGCTGTTTAACGGACCCGACTTGTCTTTTTGGTCCCTCAAAATGAGTGCCAAAGCTCGATCGAATATATCATTCTTTCGAAAGTTATCGAGTTCACAGATTATTTTCCATTATTTTTTGTACGATCAAAATGGGAATTTTCGATTTTTTGAGAAAATTCAAAAAGTTGTATTCACGGTCTTCTAGGGCTCCCAAAAAGAAACATTTTGTCTCTGCAACTTTTTTTTCAATCTTCCTCCATTTGGCTAAAAATTCTCATTTTCTTTTATATTTTCGAATTTTGAAAATACCATAACTCTAAAAATTTTGTTTTTATCGAAAAAAAAATTAGTGGAATAAATTGTTTCACATTTTACGTGCTACAGGACATTGTACTTATAAATTGTACAATAGCTGGTTAACGGACTTGGCCTGTCTTTTTGGTCCCTCAAAATGTGTGCTAAAGGGCAATCCAATCCGATTAGTCTTTCAAAAGTTATCGAGTATACAGACGACAACGACGACGACAACAGACACCAACGTAAAAACTACTTTTCCGGAATCAGGAGGTGTCAAAACGTGGAGATTTCATAAATTCCGCGAGAGTCAATTTTCACATAAATCTAATACCTTCTCATTATGATGAGAACTTAATATCCCCAATTTTAGGAGAGGATCCTGCACAAAATGTATGGAAGAGGCCTTCTCGTTCTTTTCTGGTTTTTTGATACTTTAGGTGTGACTTATAAAAAGTCGATATAAAATAATTTCACCAAAACACTTTCCCCACATATTCGGTGCGGGATCCTTTATGATGAAATTGATGAAAATCACCGGAACTTTTTGGAAATTCAATTCAAATCCAATGTCAGATGTTAAATTTATCTCGATTTTATTTCAATGTTCATTTAATTGGCGGGAGAAAACGAAGAATTTTCAGAAATTAATGACAATTTAACTCATTTATGCACAATGGGCACTTTGATGCTCACCTGATATTATGAATCTCCCACTCGCGCGAATCGTTCTAAAAAGACTGAGGAAAACCTTCTTTTTTTATCAAAAAATAGATATGTGCACAAATGGGTTAAATTACCGACAATGTCAGGTACCCAAAATTTTTAATAACTCATATCAATAAATCAATAGCTTATCTTAACTTAACCGTTAACATGCGAGATTGTGAGTTTTTAAAGCCTACTACTTTCTGCCACGGTTTCGGAATTGCTCACTTCCCGCACGCTGTACGTGCCTAGAAAATCGGATATTCCGTGCATGCGTTACAAAAAAGATGTTTGGAGATAAAACGTGTGAATTATTTCATGGATAAAGGAACGATCAGATTAAGAAAAATATATTCTTATTAGAAGAAAAATGTTATCTATTATACAGGTCAGCACTTTTGGTGAAGCTACTCTTGGGGAATTCAATGATGATACAGAATGTTTGATCCGTATTGATCAAAATAAACCAAACAAGTAAGTTTTTCTCAAAAAATATTATTTCTGTGACACAATCAACCATAATTTACAGTAGAGTGACTCATTTTATCAAGCAAACAAAATAGTTCCGTCAAATCCACACGCATACATACACACGTCCTGACGGTACCTTATTATATCTAAATGAGCTGTGTGAAACGAGGGAGTCATTTGACCAACATTAATCGTCTTTGACATTGAAGTATCGTACAAGAATCAATGAGAGTTAGCAATTTTACTTCATAGGATTTTTTATTGACTTTCTGGCTATATTTAGTGACTTTCAAGCTTAATTGGGCGTGTTTTGATTGAAACGACTTTCATTACAAAAATAAATAAATAAATAAACTTTTCACAACAATAATTTGCGATTATAATGATATTGATTGAAATAATAATTCCGTTCTTGATTATTATCGAAAATATATCATTTACTCTTTTCATTTGGTGATTAGCACACCTCATTGCATATTATTGTGAGAAAATGTGAAACAAGTAAAATTAACTTTTTGTGTTCCTTGAAAATGGGTTTACAAATTTGTATTAATTTGTATACAATTATGATAATATCATAAGAGGATGTAATTATAAATGTTTTTAAATTTGATGCATGCATTTTCAATATTTTGAGGGAATAAAAACAATACAAAATTATAAAAAAGACAACTCTTTTTTTATTGAAAAATTTGTTGACAACAATAGAATCCATTTTTTTCAGAGTTTGGGAACAGATAAAAAGACGTTCTAGCTTCCAAGTACTGCCCACAGTGGATAGTCAGAAAAAAACCACTGGAGCCACAAGAGAACTGAATCATCCAGCCTTCCAAAGTATTCGCGTAATTGTGGTCATTATTTATATTTGATTATTTATATTTCAAATATCATCAAAACATATTCATTATAAATATTTTTTCTATGCATGGAAATTGGAAATAAAATGAATATGTTAAAAATTTTTTTTTTTTTTAGATAAGTAGAGTGAAGATTACCACAAAATGATATTCATTGCAGATTGAAAACGCTTTAGGAGAACAGCAACAAGCAACAGTGATAACACTTTCGAAACTCGTCACACCTCAGGCCATGCACCAGTGCTTGCAATTCATATACACAGGCAGCTTAGACAAGAAATACCACGATTTACAAGTATGTTCGACATAATCGATAATTTATTGTCATATCCGTTTTTGTTTCCAAGATCATTTTATTCGTATGTGCCCATTTGCCATTTCGAAGTATTTATTTCGGAAAAAAACTTCTCATCTGAAAATCCTGGAAAGTTTGATTCTATCACAAATTTAAAGCTTTAATATTACTCATTTTTTACTATAATCGAAACGTCAAAAGAAAAATTATCCTAAGTACCTAGCTTTGAATAAAAAATTCGCTCATAGATTTATCACCTTTATTTAGAAATTTTGAGAATTTTTGGAAAACTTTAGGGCTAAATAAAAAAATGCAGTGTCTATATGTAATAATAAATTATAGAAATAAATGAAAATGAGCTTATTACTGAAATTTTTCGAATTCGACGCACCAAGAAAAAATTTCCTTCAATACTTATGACTTGATTTCGAAAATGTTTGATTTGAATTTTTTTTTAAACTGTCCAAATCTGAATGCTTTGAGTCTGAGCTTATTCCGTTTTAAAGGCAACTTGTAGTTTTTAATTGAAAGGATAATTTCTTTAACACTTATACAAATTTGGAATTGTTCAATTTTGAAGTTTTCATTCTTGAAAAAGTTTTCATTTTTATAATTTTTATGTAAAATATTTGCATATGTATTTTCTTCGATCAAACAATTGAATCCTCTACAGAAAGAACTTTGGATCAACACGAGTTTTGTGTCCATGGAATTTTATAGAAGTATACTTTTCCATTCCACAACAATCTCAACCTTAACAATGTATTCTTCAAAATCTAACTTGAGAAATTTCGACCAGAGGTGAAAACAGGAAATTTTGACAAAAATTCCAATACTGAATCCTGGAAAAATTAAAAATAATTATCCTTTTTTTCCAAATAATATGATTAATATTACCGTCTTTATTCCTTGTTCTACCAGCAATTCCATTACCTTCCGCTTTTCCATTCTTCTCTGTTTTCCATTTTGATTCATTCAATTTTCTTTTTTACTCTTGTTCAAAAGTTCCAATCGAAAGTGATATTTAGAAACGTACATTTTGGGAGTTGATGTTGATGAGGAGTAAATAACCACGACTATTTTCACATTTCTTTGCATATTCTATTTTCACCATTTTGCTGACAATTTGGAGATCTTAGCGTTTTCGCTGAATGGAAAAACTGTTCAAAAAATACCTCTCAAGAGTCTAAAGAATTCGAAGGACAAAAAATTTGTTATAATCCGACGTTCTACCTGCCGAGACTTCAGTTGTCTCATCTCTCACAAGAAAAGAAAATATTGAAAGAGATGCGACTTTTCCACGTTTTCTGTTTTTCATTCAATTTCAATTTTTGAAAACTCAAAAATAGTTCCCACCGAAATGCTTAACAAAGTAGCAACAGAGTGTGTCAGTTCGAACTCTAAAACCAGTATTGGCTACAGTCAAAATCAATTGGACAAATACCTGGTAGGATAATAAAACCAAAATAGGAATAAATCAAATTGAAAAAAAAGTGGACAGCATTTCTATCACTGGTCATTGATATATTTTTTTCCTGTAGGGTTACTCTGTGTTCTTAATTAATTTTAACTCAGAGACAGAACTGTCAACCTCCGCGTTGAGTAGAGATCAGAAAAGGAAATAAAATACAATAAATAAAAGAAAAACTAATAATACCAGCTCTCAGGTGACTAGAAAAGAAAAAGGAACTAACATGTCTCTATTCTTTCAGACAGCTCCTATCGGGCTCCTACTGGTTAGTACAACATGTATGTGTTAGACACTATGGTGGTATGTAGACACTGAAAAGAATAGTCACATCTAGCTATGTCGTTACCATTCATGGCTTTTTTCTTAGTCTTGCGAATTCATCACGTGCAATATTGATCACTCATCGATCACCCATGGTCACACATACATGTGTCTTAACTCTATGCCCGACGTTTTTATATTTGCGAGCATGAAAGGCTGATTGTGAGACAATAAAATGCAATAAATGCAGTCTTCTCTCTCCTTTCATTATAAATTATAATTGAAAAGGGATAGTATTAATACATGTCAATTGTCACTAGCGTGCAGAACAGACTGATTGAATTAGGAAAATTAGATCCAACTTCAGAATCCGTCAGTTTCAAAACATATAGTGCTTTTGTTGGACTTATTGTCACCTATAAAATTAGATAACTAGAGCTATAGAAATCACTGACGAGCTCTGAAGATGGCTAAAGAGATTTCATATTCCTCAGAATTGATTTTCGTTTTTAATAACTTAATTTCTGCTGCAGTTTAATCAGTTCTGATGCACCAAATCAGCATCGTTTTTTAGCTCTGTCTACCAGCCTATAGAGAGTTCTTTTCTTGGTATGTTTCACTGTCAGAGTTAAAGACAAACTTCTCTTTTGTCAACAGGAAATCAGACAAGCGGCTGAATTCCTCGAGTTGCCACAATTGCTAATGGTGATCAATAGTATTCAGACTAGAGAACAACAGTTTATCACGAGCGATCTTAACAATCAATTAAAACAGGTTGTGCGACAAAGGTTGGAAAGTCTTTGTCTGGAACAAGGTACAGAATTTCATCAATGAATCAATTATTATAGGAGGACATTGGATTGGATGGTTAATTGAGGGGCCGGATGCAATAAGGGCTCTAGCGCGCGATGATCTAGGACTCATGTTTCGGCAAGGTC
>WSXT02244867.1:0-15396 GCA_011762715.2 Neuroterus valhalla | reverse complement strand
AATAATAATAATAATAATAATAATAATAATAATAATGATAGGGAATCTCGATATCAGAGACGAATGTAAAATGCAGTAAAAATAAGTTATCAATCTAAATTCTACAGCGACCTTCATTAAAAAATAATCGAATTTCCATTAATTTATTTTGTTCCTTTTTTTATTCTTCTATTTGTGCATTTTCATTTTAAAATGTCACATTGGATGGAAAAAGAAAGTAAGCTGACGTGCTGAATACACTGTGATACTCAAGACTCACCGCATACCACGTCTATTAGAATATATTGCTGTTTAACAATACCGTTATTAATTACCGTTTGTACGTAGAATCTTCAAAGGTAAACGTCAAGAGTTTCTGACTCATGAATAAAATTCAATAGATAAGTGTTTCTACAAGAGGTTTTTTTGTTTGTACCAGCAAGCCGTAATCCCTTGGTAAGCGTAACTCATGAAGAGTCATATTTGGTTGCGTTGAATACACAGGAGGACACCAGTCTCCCGCCAACATGCCAACAGCACGCGGTGTTCCTGGACAGGTACTCATCCATGTTCTGACCGTGCCCAACGCTGCTTAACTTCATTGATCGGACGGGCATTGGTTTCTTGAGCGTGGCTCGAAACAATGGCATGTAACGATTGATAGAACTGTTTCATTGTTACCAAAAATGAAACAATTAAATTTTTATGCAAAAATGGGTTTTTAACGGAATAGATGAATCTCTTACCAAAAGAACATAAATCTTGGATAGAGAAGGATGCCTTTTTAACAAAATATTTAAAGTTTAATCTAAAATATCGAAAATCCAATCAGAAGATTAATATTTTTTCAACTAAGAAGATTGATATTATGCGAAACAATACAAATGGATAAAACTTTTACCAAATAGTTCAATTTTCAACTAAAAAAGATTGATTAACGCATCTTAAATATTTAAATCACACCAACAGAGACGAATTTTTTAAAGAAAGCAACCAAATTTGAAATTGGAAAAATGAGATGAAAAATATAAATTTTCAAAGAAAAAAGAATAACTTCCTGATGAATTTTCGATGCAACAATAATATTTTGAACTGAAAATGTATCAATTCTGAATAGAAATATGTAGATGAATTTTCAACATAATAGATAATTTTTTAACAAAATATTTCGATTTCGAACCAAATAAATAAATTTTCAACCGTTGAAGATGAAGTTTCAACCAAGTCATCTAATTTTCACCGAAATAGAACATTGTCTACCTATCAGAAAGAAGAATTTCAAACGAAAAAGATTAATTCTCTATAAAAAAGGACGAATTTTTTGAAAATGATATGAATTTTCAACTAAAAAAAAGAAGAAAATTCTGTCAAATGAGATGATTTTTTGAACGAAAAAATATGTTTCCTAAAAAACGTTTAAATTTGTAACCAACAAGATTTTCAACTAAACATGGAACAATTAAATTTCCACTTGAAAAATGAAATTTTTAACAATACAGTTACAATTCTTAAAGCAAAATGAAAAATGTATAACGAGAAATGGGATGGATGATATTTCAACCAAAAAATGCTTCAATTATGAATCTTATATAATTATTGATGATTCTATAAATTTACATACATATTAATTGCTTCAAATCGAAATAGTGATACTTTTCAAAGATAAAAAAAAATAAAATTCCTTCTGACGTGGATGCGACCCTGCGACTTGGCTCACCTTTTATCGTATGTCGGCTTGAATATGTGACACAACGAACGATTCAGAAATCACACGTTAGATAAGAAGACCCCTATAGAAGCCGCGTGGTAGTCAAAAACTGGTTGTATGCTTGTACGAGGTGAGGATTAGGTGCAACACCTTATGGCCTTATCGGCGCGAGGTAGCGCCCCGTTGGTCACTCTCAACACAGAAAAAACAAAAGATAAAGTTTACATCGATTTCAGGTAAAAGAATCGCTGCAACTAAAATTGACCTTTTTCGATTAAACTTGACACGAAATGAAGATAATTTCGCGTTTTTAACCTTGCTTCGGTAATCTTTCCGGAAGATTACCACTTCCATTTAAAAAGTAGTGAGAGTTATGACGCCAGCACTATCTACTGTCTTTATTGTTAAATGGCGATTCCACGTTTGTAAGGGAATGTCCGTAAATTAGGTAACGCTGAAATCTCACAATTGCGCGACTTGTCTGTCTGTTCATAACGCTAGCATAACACTTTTACACTTTCCTGTCTGTAATGCAACGCAACGCCTGTTAAAAAAAGTAGAAGATAGGTCAAAAAATATATAACTAGAGGGAACCTGTGAAGGACACAAAACATCGCGAAACTGCAGCCGTAAGTCGAATCTAAACTCGACTCCAATGGGAGCCAGGAGCAGCAGATAAATTATAAACAAGCCGCAAGGTCTGCAGATTCGCTTTCTATTTTTTATGACAAAAATAATATAATGTAATGTGATATTATTTATAAAATTATAAATGAATGAATAGGTATCAGGTAACGGCGGAGAATAAGCTTAAGCCGAGTTAAGCAGACACGCAATGCTCACTTGTTCAGTAATGTTGTAAATCTCTCAATTTCATTTTTGAAAAACGTTCCGTCCCATTTTGAAAATTCCTCTCTGTCACTCTGTAACGCTACCATAACAAAACTTTTGTAGTCAGTCTGTCTAGTAAACATTACGTAATTTATGGACAGCCCCTGAACTGCTTTTAACTATGTGGTGTAGAACCATTAACTTATTTCATGGAGGAGAGGGAAGGGGCACAAAAAACTACGGTTAGTAACCTTTAGTACGTTCTCCCATGATTAATTTAATTTAATTTAATTTCGAAAAAATTTCGTAATTTTGAGATGTTTTCGAAAATCAATTTGATATCTCAGACATCACACTCTTTTCCTTATATTCTCCTACACCTCTTTTTCTGGAGAACTTCCCCTATTATGTAAAACCGACTATTTTTCTATAAAAAGCTAATTTTTTATGGGAAGTTCTTTATATTATGGGTTTTCATTTACCTTGTTTGGTTAAAAGTTCAAGTGCTTTGTTGAAGAATGAACTTTCTAGTTGAGATTTTCTTCCTTTTTCGAAAACCATCTTTTAGTTGAAAGTTTAACTTATGTGTTGTTTTCTTTTAATTGTGGTTGAAGATAATTTTCGCTTATTCAAAAATTTAACCAATGTATTTTTGGTCAAAATTGATCTCTCGTTTTCGAAAATTTAACTAACTGCTCAGGATAATTATTTTCCTAGTTGAAAATCCGCCTTCTTTGATAAAAATAAATCTTCGTGGTTGAAAATTAATTTCAAAATTAATGCTTCTCGGTGAGATATGCAGCTGTTTGGTTTAAAATTCATTATTCTATCTTGGATGAGAATTCAACTATTTTTTTGAAAAGTCGTCTCCTCTGCTTGATAATCCGAAAGTTTGGTATAGAAAAACAAACTTCTTTTGGAAATTCATATTTCTGTTTGAAAATGCAATAACTCGATAGAAAATCAAACCATTAGGTTAGAAATTAGGGTTTCCGTTAAAAACTTATATTTTTGGTTAAAAATCCAACTTTTTTGGAAAAACTAAAATTAAAATAAACATCCTATAGAAAAATCATATTTTTCGATTGAATATTCAACAGTTTCGCAGCAAATTCGACTTATTCACTTGAAAATTCAATAATTCGTTATAGGAGCAGCTTTTTTGTTATAAACTCATATTTCTGCTCGAGAGTTCAACAATATATTAGAAGGTTTGTTAGAAATTTAATCAATTTTTTGAAAATAACAGAAATGAAACTGTTTTGTTTGTGTATTGTACTTTTGTTTTGCAAATTCGTGATTCATGATAGAATAGTCATCTAAGTACCTCAATTAAAAATAAAATATTCTGCTGAAAATATAATTTTTTGGTTGAAAGTGAATCTGTCTCTGGAAAATTATATTTTCTTGACTTGAAATTCAACTTTACGGTTGAAAATGCAAATGGTTTAGTTGAATTTTATTTTTTGTTTGAAAATTCCGATTTTTGATTGAACATCCATCTGTTCCGTTGAAAGTTCAATTATTTTGTTGAAAATTCAACTATTCTGTTGAAAGCATCGATTTTGATTGAAAATTCAACTGTTTTATTCAAAATTCGTTCTGCTATATTGACAATCCTTTTTTCGTAGTAGAATAGTCATCTCAATCGATTGAAAATTAAACTTTTTTGGAAAAATAAAAATTGATATTTACTTTTTTATTCAAAAAGGTTCATCTTTATTCGAAAATGTAACTATTTTGTAGATGAAAATTCGTTTTTCTGGCTTGAAAATTTACCAATTTTGTCGAAAATTTATGTATTTTGTTAGAAATTCGTGAATTTTGGTAGAACATTGATCACCTTAGTCGAAAATTCTTCTTTTTTTTTTTAATGTTCACATCTCTGTTTGAAAATTTGCATTTTTTGTTGACCATTCGTTTCTCAATAGGTTAAAAATGATTTTTCTTATCTAGAAATATCACTATATTATTTGTAAAGAATCATGTGTTTTGTTGGAAATCCCTCTTTTCGGGCAGAAAGGTGATCTTGTTTTTTGACAATACTTACGCTTTTGACAGATGATTCAAAAATTTTGTTAAAAATTTGAATATTGTATTGAATTATTACCTATTTTGTTAAAGTTGTCTTTTTGTTTGAAAATCCGATTATTTGGTGCATATTAATTTTCGTAGATTAGAAATCAAACTATTCGGTTGAAAACTAAAAAATATTGTTCAAAATTTATTTATTTTCTTAAAAATTGAACAGTTAGGGAAAAAAATATGTCCTTATGGATTAAACATTGATCAATCACGGTAAAAAAGTCATCTATCTTGGGTAAAAATAAACTTTTTGTTAAAAATAAAATTTGTAGGTTGAAAGTTTAATCATCTTCTAGAAAATTCATCCTTCTGGTTCGAAAATCCAACTATATAGTTGTAAATGCAACTATTTTGAATAAATTTAAATCTTCCCTCCATGATAATTCTACTATTTTGTTGCAGTCATCTATTTGGATTGAAAATTCAACAGTCTTCGAAAATATTCGTCTTCTTTGTTATAAAATTCAACTATTTGGTCAAAAATCCAACTATTCTGTTCAAAATTCGTCTTTTGTGAGGGAAGGAGTATATCAAAACTGCAGCATCAAACGAAAGATAGGGAGAAGGTAAAAAACCGCTTAAAATTGATAACGTAGTTTATTGACGTTAAACCTTCCGCCGCAATACATTAACCGTTCGAAAATTTATCTCACACATAAATTGTATCTTTTGTGTTTTCTGTAAACAAAACAAGAATGAAGTGAAGAGCAATCATTCGAACACAGTTGTAATGTGTGTATGAGGGTAAAGTGTAATGAAAAACTATAAGGAAGGAAGGAAGGAAGGAAGGAAGGAAAGAAAATGGGTGTGATAAGTGTGAGAGGAGAGAAAAAAGAGTGGAAAAAAGATAGATTCGGTGGGTCAGCACGCAGCGCAGGTTGCAAAGAAGCATTGTCTGGGCAAAGTGTTTAAGAGCGTTATCTACCCGACTATTAGTCTTTCTTGGTGTGTGGCCTCCGGTCTCACCGGTCCTCTCCAGGTTGGGTTCTCCTCCGCGAGCACGAGCTCCAGCAAGGGTTAAGTTAAGTAGCTCCTTATCTCTGCTCACCATCTATACCCCCAACTCCACGACCACTGAAATCCACGGCAAAATAAAAAGGATTCTTCGCGAGAGAATGAGAGAGAAAGAGAAAGAAAGAGAGAGGGGGAGGGGGGGGGGCAGGAGAAGCCTCCTTAAGAAGGATCCACTTGGGTCTCGGCTCCCAAAAACGAACTTGTTCGATTATTCCTTTCTTCCTTTTTCTCATCTATGTCGATATCCTCATGCAATCCTTTCTGATTCCTTCCTTATAGCTTTTAGATTCTGAAATTTATATAAATTACTACATGTTAAAGCTACATCGAAAAGGGATAAAAAGTTATAAAAGCACAAGAGCTTGCATAAAAAGATGTATGGATGTAAGAGAATCAAAAGATGTATGCAAGGATACAGATGAGAGGTTTTCTTGGTGGTTTATTATAGTAGCTTGGCGAGACTCTTCACCTGGGATGATTGCTAGTGATCTTCTAGATCGATCTGAAACTCCTTCTATTTCCAGATCCAAATTTATTATCCGCGTATTCAGAGTGTATGCCATAAACAGAAAATCACATCATAACATCTTACGCAAGAAGGATTGTGACTAAAACAAATCATAGATCCAAAGATTTCACAACTTAGAGAAAGTCATGGAGAAATTCTATCAGTTGGAGCCAAAGTGAATTTTTTCTTCAAGGAAATGCAGGATGTATTGCATAAACCAGGAAGATCAACTTTCTATAAAAAAATGCTTGGAAAAATGAATTTTCAACGATATCCATGAACCTTCAAACAAAAAGATGAATTTTTGATACAAATAATAAACTTAGAAGAAAAAAATGATTTTTGAACGAAGTAGTTCCACTTTCTATCGTAAGAAGTTGAATTTTCTAACAAAAACAAATGAATTTGCAAGGAGAAATATAAAATTCGTTACTTATTTCAGCAACTAAAGTGGATGATTTTCAGTAAAACAGGACGATTTTGTGAACAAATAATAAAGTTTTGATCAGTATACGATGAATTTCAACCAAAAAGAATAATTTACTATCGAAAAGACCAAAAAATTAAATCTTCAACTAAAAAAAAAGAATTGTCAACGATTAATATAATATTTGATACCTATTTTAATAACTGAAGTTGACTGATTTCCGAAAATAAAGGATGACTTTTTAGAAGAATTTTATTGTCTTAAACAGCAGAAGATTAATTTTCATCGAGGAATGGTAAATTTCTACGAGAAGGATAAAGTTTCAACAAAATAAAGAATTCTTAAACCAGATGGTTCAATTTTTATCTTAAATACATAAATTTTTAACGAAAGAGAGGATTTTTCAACATACTAGTTTAATGTTCAGCTGAAGGAACAAATCTTCAACCAAAATATTAATTTTCAACAAAATATTTGGATCTTTTAAAAAAACAAAAGATCATCAACCAAATGATGAAATTTTCAATCAAGCCGATCAATTTTTCACCGAAAAGTCAAATTTTCAAAGGAAATTTCCCTAGTGGAACCCTTAACCAAAACAGATTAGTTTTTAACCAAAAAGGTTGCAATTTTACCTAAAAGGATTGATTTTCTATCAGGACATGAACATTTTCAGTAAAATGCAACAATTTCCCGATTTATACTTGAATTTTGTACTGAAAAAGAAGAATTTGCAACAAAAAGATCAATTTTAAACAAAAAGAAGCATTTTTAACTAAGTAGTTCAACCTTTAGTCAAATTAAAATAAGGATTTAACTATTCCCTTTCCGGCTGAACATAAATCCTATCTAGTTGAAAATGTTACTATACGATTAGTATAGTATAGTATATTGTTAGATTTTCAACTTGATTTATGAATCTGAAACCGACGAAATTAATTTTTTTTCTACCAAAAATGAAAGATTTTCAACAAAATACAAGAATTTTCCATATATCATATATTGTATATTATATATTATATATCATATATCATATATTATATATTATGTATTATATATTATATATTATATATTATATATTATGTACCTCATTGAGATTTATTTTATTTACCAGATTTGATAATTTTGATATTAAATGTAAAGATTAAATTGGGCAGCAGAACTTTTAATATTTCAGGATGTACTGTGTAACATATGGATGGATAATCGTTAAACACCGTTCTAGATCAGGAGAACTTGCCTGATGCTGAAATCATTAAAATTTATGCAAAACATGTAGAAAAATTTGTAATCTTTACAGAGATGCTATGCTGCCCCCAATTTACCTGAAAAGCCTATAGCACAGAAAAAACAAAAGGATAAAAAGTGATAGCGTTAAAAATCTTAGAGAAATCTCGACAAGAAAAGAATGGATATCTGTAAGGATGCTATGAGAAATAAAAATGATTATTCTATGATTTTGTGCATTATGTTCGTAAATGTTCGTGCATAGATTAGGCTTGTTTCTTGGATCAAGTCTTTGTCCAAATTTACAGCTATATCGGTGTAAAGTTTGTTGCATCTCAAAATAACATATAAACATATATTAAACATGACATATAAATTAAAGATCATGTATTACAACGGTGGCTATAAGCCGACATAAGTTGGAAAGAACAAAAATTTCTCTACGAGTAAAAAATGCTCCTGCAATACGGTAGTAGTGGTTCATGGTGAGATTGGTCAGTATGCAATGTGCATGATGTAGTCTCCAGGCTCTCTCAGTAGTAACATGATCCTGGTTCGCTATAATTAAAGTCCTCGATCACCGCTATCTCGGCCATCGGAGAACCTTCAGTTTTCGTCACCCAACCCCAAAATGTAACATTCTTTCATTCCCACATAAATCGTGGAACAAAGCTTTTTTTCTCCTTCTTCTCAAAAGAATCCAGACAAATTGTAAAAATTCCATTTCGCACCATATCCTGGTTTTCTTCGCAACTGATACAGCTATGAAATGAGAAAGAGTTGAAATCATGAACAGCCCATCATGTGGACATATGGGGCTCTTGTGCCACCCTTAAGCTGAAAGGGACATCACAGAAAGAACCGCACAGAAAGAACTGCACGGAGGGACTGCACAGAAAGGACAGCACAGGAAGAACGGCACAAAAAGAACTGCAGGAAAGTTGCAGGTAATATTTAGAGCAGAGTTACCCATACCTGCAGCATTCATCACCCTTAATTTTTTATGTGTGAGGGTCAATCCTGTTGCAGGTAACTTTGTATTTTGACCCACTCGTTGTAGGTAATATTTACCCCATAATCTGGGTAAAGATCAATATCAGCTTTTACTGTGATACAGAGTGCTCCTATGTCCATGGATCGAAGTATATAAGAAGTGACGCCTAACACCCCCCTTTTATACACCAATAGAAAAACAAATTCCCACATCTTGTGCCGTATAAATTGAATTTTTGGTCTCCGATTGGAATTTAATGAGATTCTTGACCTATAGGAATGAAATATGATGTGTACACATCATCTGTAGATCATCTGATGTAAATCATAAAGAGTGTGGAATAAAATACAATGAACGAATGAAAGAATAAGAAGAGTTATGGGAGATACTTTGATGGGATGGCAGGTAGTAGAAGGTAATGTAATTTACATGGGTATATTACCATTTTCTGACGATTCTCAAAAGGCATTTTAAAAATCGTTGAAAGGACCTGAATATAAAGTGGAACTGGTGGCTGGCTGCAGCATCAGCAGCATCAGCATCAGCAGCAGCCGGTGCGCGTTGCAACCAAGATGCCATGCCATGGGATGCCATGCCGCTTGGCGTGGGTCGTTGGTCGTCGGCTATCTATTTATCTTTTGAGTCATGTAATTGCCCCGACACCACGTTAGAAACAGCAATTCTAAAGCCACGCGTCTCAGAGCCATTTCTTTCACGAGTCACGTTTCTTGCACGAGCAAGTTTCTTCCATGTGCCTTAAATCGTCGATTCGAGCGACGGCATGTCAGGTAAATCAATCAAGCGCGACATAGGAAGCCATGCTAATTAGCTCTAATTGAATGTGACTCGGAGCGAGGGATCGTTAAAGATGAGATACGATTGGGGCAGAGGGTTGAGATTGTTCGCCTTCTTCGCTTCTTGCCCGGTGCGCTGTTGAGCCGAGGCCGCGTCGCGCCGCCACGCTGACATCGCGACAGGGCTTCTTTCCGCTTCCTGCATCGCTTACAAGTTACACAACTTTTCGAAAAACCATAAAAGATGCCAATTTTATCCACACTCAACACTTCCTCAATCATGCGTAATTCAAGACCAATGAAATTGGTGTGTGCAAAGTTCACCAATATATTTGTCTTCCAACGCTTCCAAGTCAACTTTTAGGCAACAGACATGATGAGCAGGGGGTAAATGATCATATTCTCCATTTTTGCTCCCCTAAAACATATCAAGACATATATGTACTGAAAGACCCGAAGAATTGTGTGTAAAATTTGTAAGACGCACAATATGATATTCTAACCACTCTAAAGGGCAGTGCTTCAGTAGGGTGGTCCAAACATTTTTGAAGCTTTGCTTCTTTTGGGAGGGTATATACTCTGAGCGCAGCCACCTAACTGCGAAAAACGGGAACACACCGTCCACGTCACGTTCAATGCAACTGAAAATGTCTGTAGCATGGCACCAACACAGCTATCTCTCTCTTTCTCTCTCTCCCTTCCCCCCGTTCTGGTGTAGTATATGTATAACGAGTGGAGTATCCATCACACACGTACAAAATTGAATAACTATATTACAATGAATAATATTTTTTATATAACATTGACTAGATATTAATTCCTGCCTACATATTACACTGGAAACTGACAAACTTTAATATTTTAACTTCTTTGAAATTTTAATTTTCAATTGCGATCAACTTCATACTGCCTGCTTCAATATTTCTTTTAATAGCGTGCATGTATGCATAGAGTGAGGGGATAGCTGCTTTCAAATCCACAAAAAAATAAATGCATTTTTCTTTTTAATAATACGGGAAATAAAATTTCCCGTAAGAAAAAAAGAAGTCAATGTAAATCTTATTCAGAATTCTCAATATAAGGTGAATCGAGTTCGAAATTCACCATTTCTCTTCACAATTATTCACATAATGCGAATAAAATATTGCTTTTCAAATATCACCCCCATGAGTTGGTTTTATAGGATCCCTAAAAAACCCCATAATTTAAAAATGGGTTTTCGAGTTTTTGGCGCTAATTATGATTTTTTTGCGGTTTTTTTAACGCAGATTGTTTCAAATACATGAAATCCTACTTGATACTGATAATTGGATGTTCATTTAAAATGTTAAAAAAATTTATTATTGTTCTTAGCAACTTTCTCTTAGAAAAGGGTTAGGAAGTCAAGGTTTTTTATGAATTTTTCAACCTATTTTCAATGTTTCAGTTAAAGCGAGGTAATAATCAAGTAAAGGTAACGAAAATTATTGTTTGAACAATTGTTTAATGATGATAACAATATTCTCTCAAAATAATTCTACAAAATTGCGGTTTTTTCTGAAATTTTCAACTTGTTGTCCTCTTTTCACTACAAGTAAGTAATTATTTTATTTTATTTAGCAATAATGATTCTTCAAACAAATTATTATTGTTTATGGCTTTGTTCTCTTAGACTAGTGCTAAAAAGTTGCGTTTTTTTTCTAAACTCTTAAGCTTTTTGTCCTTTTTTCACTTAGTGAGGTAATAATTATTGCGAGTTAACAAATATGCTTATTTAAACAATTTCCTATTGATTATGACCGTTTTTTCTTAGATAAGTGCTAGAAAGTTGTGTTTTTCCTGATATGTTTAACTTTGCACTGAATGGGATTTGAATGAAATCAATTAGATTGAATTGATTTAATTTTTGGTTAAATAAGATTGTTTTTCATTTGAAGTAGGAATATATTTTTTGAAAAAAGAACCATTATATTTTTTATTTGAAATGGATATCCTTAGGTCGGAAATTCAACTCTTTATGGTTAAAGTTGAACTACTTTCTCAAAAATTCAATTTTTGCTTTGGAGTTCCATAACTTTAGTAGAAAATTCGAAATTTAAATTTCACGGAATGAATTCAGCTTCTTTGTTTTAATTAATTTTTTTTTAACTTTGGGAAAAGAACAAAAATAATTTACTTAAAACAATACAATGCTATTAAAATATGATTCTCTCTAATGTTTATTTATTATTTGTTCACAACTGTTGTTGAGGAGAAGATAGCCATAAACAATAATAATTTGTTTAAACAATTATTTTAAATAAATCAAATGAAATATTATCTCACTTCAAGTGGAAAGTGGGCAAAAAGTTAAAAATTGCAGGAAAAACCGCAAGTTTCTATCATTAGGCAAAGAAAATATTAGTAGCAATGATGATAAATTGCTTAAACAATAATTTTTTACATGAATTAATTATTACTGTAATATAATTGAAAAGTGATGAAAAGTTGAAAATTTCAGGAAAAAACTGCAACTATGTAGTATTAATCTAGAAGAAGATAGCTATAAACATTCACAATTTGTTTCAACAATAATTTTTGATAAATTAAAATAAATAGGACAAAAAAAATGGAAATTTCAAAAAAAAAACCGCAACTTTGTAGAATTATTCTAAAAGAGAATATTGTTGGAATTAATTATCAACTGTTTCAACAATTATTTTTCTTAACTTGAATTGATTGTTACTTCGCTTTGACTAAAACGTTAAAAATAAGTTGAAAAATTCAGAAAAAACCTTGACTTGCTAACACTCTTCTAAGATGAAGTTGCTAAAAACAATAATTAATTGCTTAGACAATTCAAATGAACATTTAAATATCAGTATAAAGTAGTATTTCATGTAATTAAAACAATCTGCGTTAAAAAATCCGCAAAAAAATCATAATTGGCGCCAAATCTGCTATTATATACCCAATATTGCAAATATTTTAATATTAGCATATGAAGCCTCAAGAAACGTTTCGAAGATCGGAGGCATTCGCATGATATTAAAAATGAGAAATTTTATTTTTTGGCCAAACTATGCAAGATACACGAAATTAAAAAACGCTTTGTCTTGTGACACGAAATGCATAAATGTACCATTATATCACTACATCATTTCCAGAATTCAAGTGAACATCAAGATTGAATGAAAAAAAATCGATTGTTGAAAAATCAAAATCTCAAAGCTTCGTAAAAGTTTGCCCATTTGTTATCTCCATTCTGGAGAAAAAACTAGTTTGACCTTCTCTTGCCTACACGTTGCACGTTTCCTCAATAAATGTAAAGGAATGTCATTTTTCAACAAGATTTTAACAGAAATTTTTAGCAAGCGAAATCCTATTCAAAAACTAGAATATTATAATGCGCTTTTGGAGTTCCAAAGTGTTTATATTGTCCTTTGTGATGCGCTGTGTCAATATTGTTCAGACGAGCAACACAACAAAAAATCCTTTTGAATGAATGATAACATGTTGCTCGCGTGTGATTCAAAAAGGAACTTGAAATTGGACATTGACCCGTTCCGACTATCACCTACTCAGATCGATTCGTCATAGCTTGTAGTCCGGAGCCGTTTCCGGAAAATCGAAGTCAAAAATGGGTCGATGACTTTATCGCCTCAAATCCAGCAAGCTTCTATCATGCTTCTAGGTAGATAAGACGGAATAAAACAGAAGTGAAAGTTTGCTGCAAGCAATATTTAAGTGAACGAAGTTGGATAGGAACCAAAGGAAAATGAAAGTGTATATATAAACAATTATAGTGGACATAATAACCATACTCAATGTATCATGAGTAGAGAATATCACCTGCATTAGGCTCACTTCTTCAATTTTTCTAAAATAAATCGCTTCTAACACAGAAGATCATCGGTCTGAAATTTGCTGCATCACATTCTAAAGCAGGGGTGTCCAACGCAAGGCTGGCGCGCTTCTCCTTTCTTCCCCTCCTCCGAGCGCTTCTTCGAGAATTCTCTTCTCGTTTCCCCTTTCCATATCGCGCTCACCGTATGAACGCATTCAAGGTGGTAAGAGAGGGGATTGACAAGTGACAGTTATTTACACCGTTGCCAACGCGTTGGACACCTCTGTTCTAAAGGATGACAAATTTGCGTTGTGCCTTCATTTGTTTTCTTTTCCAAAAATGTTTTAGTTCAGGTGTCTTCAAACTAGATCGAATTCTTCTCACTATTAGGAGTCATCATTCTACAAGTAGAAATATCGGTAAAATGAACTATATAAAAAAGAACAAAATTTTCGTATCTGCCTAACAAAGAATCTAGGACCATCCCGATATGGGACTCAGGCGTGTGAAATATTAAACTGCCGTTAAAAGTATCAACGTCAAATGAATTGGGTGATACATATAATTAGATAAGTTTGGTATATTTTAATTTTAAGCGATATTTGGCCGACATTCTCTTCGATAGATCGGTGTGCAAAAAGGTGTGAGGCATATAAAATATTCATGTATATATGTATCGTGTTCGAAATCGCAGGCAGGATCAGGGATCGGGTTATTAGGTTTGAAATGAATGTAAATCCCCTTAACACGATCCCTGGGCAAAACACGGCTACCCGCGGGACCCAAAGTGGCCAGATTAGATATACATATACCAAACTGCCTCCTCTTCCGAGTCCCAAGGTAGACAGACGCTATCTATCCGATCCCTCTATTTCTCTCTCACTCACTCCTATGGGAGAATCCATAGGCGCCTTGTCTTGCATCTTCGGTGAAGAATGGACGAACGAGTTTTAAATCTCACGGGCGTAACGCCCTTCGTCACAGAAATTCCATGCCAGTGTGCTCGAACCTAACAAGGATTTAATCGCTGTTTATTTGACCGGTCGAGCAAGAAAGACAGAATTATGCGCCCGTGTACTCGTAATCGCTGGACGCACGAATGCGTCATTCGTGTATCAACGTCTCAAAGTGGTGTCGATTCGATAAGGATTAAGCTGATCGCCAAGCTGAAAACGATTTTCGATGTTCCAGAATAAAAAGATGCTAAGATAGTTTATAATTTCAATCTTATTCCCATTACTTTTCTTCCTTCCTATTCTATCGATAAATAATTATGTCGCTCTTTTTATCTTTTAAATATAATATCTTTTAAACTGTCAAAAAAGTGATTGAAAATTACAAGCCGGCTTGTAAACGATTCACTATAATTTATGTCCTCATTCTACAAGATTAGTGTGAACTTGCAGTGATCAACGGTGGAATTTAAGTACACGGAGAGGAGTCAACCGTAACCGTTACTGCCACGGAAGTAATGGTTACGGTCTCGACAGTGATAGTTCCTGTTTAGTCCGTAACCTGCAATACACGCGCAGTTTTTTGCTTTATCTACGTTGCGTATCTATTTAGTATTATTTTCTAAATTTATTTAACGATACTTACATGTAAATATTGTATAAGAATAATTAAAAACTCATCTCACAGTAACAGTTTGCTCATTAAACGCTTAAGGTTTACAATAAATCAAAATAGGCTGAATATAAATATGAACTACTAAAAAAAAAAATTAAAACTTGCTTAAAACGGGCGCAAAAAGTGATATTTATCAGGCGAATTTTGATGTGACAATAAGCGATACTCTTTATACTTTTTCGGGAATTAGTTTCTTTAAAATATATATCAGTATTTCCAATTTATGTTTTGATCGTATTGATAAAATAATGTACGAAGCTAACCTCAAAAGTCTTCGAGTTGAAACTCGAAACCTGGAACGGCGATCAGCTGATCCTCTCACTCTAAATTCCTTGGAATGAAAGTTCATTCTCTTAGAATGAAAGTTCATTCCATGTAACGACTGAAAAATGTTC
>WSXT02244856.1:0-11241 GCA_011762715.2 Neuroterus valhalla | reverse complement strand
TAATTGAATTCAGAAAATTCGTTTATAATACTGCTGAGCTAAGAATCCTGGAATGAAAAAATTAGTAAAGTTTGTTAGGATGTTTTTATCAATATTCTGACGAATCGTACAATCTTGCAATTTGATTAGTTGGAAATTATACAAAAAGAATTATTCATATGATTGTAAATCGATCCGTCATGGAATAATATTTCACAACTTTACAGCCACATTATTTGTAAGAAAGATAGTAATCCTAGAATTCGAGAATTTTCCATTTTACAATGTAAATGTCTGAAAGATGTAACTGTAAGATTTACAGATTGTAATTTTTTGAAAAAACACAGGACTACTAGATTTTTTCAAATGATAAAAGATGAATTTCCTAATTGAATTCAGAAAATTCGTTTATAATACTGCTGAGCTAAGAATCCTGGAATGAAAAAATTAGTAAAGTTTGTTAAGATATTTTTATCAATATTCTGAGAAATCGTACAATCTTGCAATTTGATTAGTTGAAAATCATACAAAAAGAATTATTCATATGATTGTAAATCGATCCGTCATTGAATTATAATTTCCAACTTTACAGCCACATTATTTGTAAGAAAGATAGTAATCGTAGAATTCAAGCATTCTCCATTTTACAATGTAGATGTCTTAAGATGTAACTGTAGGATTTACAGATTGTAATTATTTGGAATATCACAGAATTGCTGAATTTTTTAAAATGATAAGAGATAAATTTCCTATTTGAATTTAGAAAATTTGTATTTAATACTGCTGAGTTAACAATTCCAGAATCAAAAAATTTGTAAACTGCATTAAGATGTTTTTCTCAAGATTCTGACGAATTGTATAATCCTATAATTTGATTAGTTGGAAATCATGCAAAAAGGATTTTTTTAATAATCGCAAATTGATTCATTATTCAGCTATGATTAAAAACTTCACAGTCACATTTGTAAAAAAAATAGTGATCGTAGAATTTAAGAAAACTTCATTTTACAATGGAAATGTCTGAAAAATGTAACTGTTAGATTTATGACTTGTAATTTTTTGGAATAAAACAGAACTCCTGGATTTCTTAATGATGAAAGAATAATTTATTATTGAATTTAGGAAATTCGGTTTTAATATTGTTAAGTTTACAATTGGGATTCAGAAATTTGTGAACTGCGTTAAGATATTTTTCTGAAGATTCTGACGAATTGTGAAATCTTACAATTTGATTAGTTGGAAATAAAGCAAAAAGAATTTTTTTAATGATTGTAAATTGATTTATCAGTGAGTAATAATTTATATGTTTACAGTCACAATAATTTGTGAGAAAGATAGTAAGTAATCTTAGAATTTAAGAATTCTTTATTTTACAATGGAAATCTCTAAAAATTTAACTGTAAGATTTTCAAATTATAAATTCACAGAAATGCTGGATTTTTTATTTGAAAAAGATTAATTTTCTTATTGAATTTAGAAAAATTCAGAAAATTCTCTTATAATATCGTTAAGTTTATCATTTTTGCATAAAAAAAATTTTAAACTGCATTATTATATTCTTTTCGAGATTCCGACGAATTGTACAATTTTACAATTCAAATTGTAGGAAATCAGAGAAAGAGAATTTCGGTGAGATTGCGAAATATTTTAATATTTGATTGTTATTCATAACTTTACAGTATTACTTGAAAGAGGATAAAAATTGTGAAATAGAAGAATTCTTCAATTCATAATAAAAATGTCTGCAAAATGTAACTGGATAAAATAAACTTCCCAGATAAATTCGCAAAATTTAAACACAAAAATGTTTAATTGACAAATATGAAATCGAAAATTTGTGAATTGCATGGAATTTACTTTATTTTAGATTTCGACGGATCGTACAAGCTTACAGTTAGCATATTTAGAAATTATGTTGAGAACCTCGTTATGATTTTGAATAATAAATTATTTAATTATAGTCACAACCTTCAGAATACAGTTGAAAGAATGATGGCAATTGTAACACTAAAAAATTTCTTATTTTTTAATTTCACACAAACTTCAATTTTTATTACATAAAAATGCTGGATTTTTTTATTATAAAAAGATGTGTTTCTCGATTAGAAATAAAAAATTTTGTACATACAATTTTACAATTGTAAATATTTGGGATTTAACCGGAGAAAAATTTTCTTCTGCTTGTACAATGTTCAATTATACAATTTCAATTCACTGATTTGGAAAGGCTAAAAATGGTGAAATTATGAAATTCTCCACTTTTGAATAAAAATGTCCACAAAATGTAATTTTATGATGGACAGATTGTAATTTTGTGGAATAACACCCAACTTGCTAAAATTTTCCATTGAAAAAGGATAAATTTCCTAATAGGATATTGAAAACTGGTACATGAAACTGTACAGTTTGGGAATCAAAAAATTTGTTAACTGCATGAAGATAATTTTTGTAAAGATTCTGACGCATTGTACAGTTTTACAATTCAAATAATTGGAAATCATGCAAAGATAATTTTTTAAGAAATTGTGAATTAAATTTGTATTTATTTTAAAATACTAGTTCGTAGTCACACTTGAAAAAGGATACAAATTATTTTAGAATCGAATTATAATTTATTTTACAATAAAAATGTCTTCGGAATTTAATTGTACAATTTATGGATTAAAATATTGTAAAATGACACAAAGCTTCTGAAATTTATTGTTCTGAAAAGAGGATTTATAGATTGTAATTCTGTAAATCTGTGTAAAATTTGTAAACTTTTCGTCATGAAAATAGTCATTCCGAAAAATTGTGCATATATGTAAAACTTTACGATTTTGAAAACAAAAAATTTGTAAACTTTATGAAGGTTATTTTATGAAAATTGTGACTAAATGTACAATATTTCAATTTGTATATTTAGGAATCATATGGAATGACTTTTGTTATGATTGTAAACTAGTCAAATATTTGATTATAATTCACAACTGCAGTTACAATTGCAAAAGGATGGAAATTGTAGAATTGTAGAGACGGGAATTTTCCAATTGAATTCCAGTATATCGTACATGGAATTGTACATTATGAAATGTACAATTATATTGAAAATAAATCGTACACCAGTTTTTTTACTGTATATTTACCCAAACTGAGAAAAAATCATACTATTTGAGAATAAAATAAAAAATTCCATGTGGGATTTTTTTAACATACGCCATTTATGAAATTTTAGTTAATAAAAGAAAAATTGGACATAAAATATTATTTTTATTCAAAAAAGTGTTCAACATGAGAGGAATTGTTGTCAATTAGGGAAATTTGTTTATAGAAAAATAAATTATGCATTGGTGCAATTGCACTGTAAAAAATTTGTTTGATAGGTGCTATTTACAGAAGAGAAGAGTTTCCGGCAAAATTTTTATATCTTATGCAACACTATTAGTTATGTAAACGGCCACGATTATCCGAACGGAAAATTCGAGAACAAATTTCGGTAAAAAAGCATCGTATGTCCGTGGGATTTTATCGTTGTCGAGTGAATCCACTTTATTTTTATCTCGGTGTCTGGTACACAAGTCTCGTTAAAATTAATTGGGAGTGTCTTCTTCCCACGTGTTCACAACAAACGCTTCTAGTCGGTAGGTTTATTGTTGAAACTTAAGTTGACAATTTTCTTTCCAAGTGACAATATTGCATCTACGAATGAAGCTTCTGTATATTAAAAAAATGTGTGTGGGAACCACACACGTCAGAAGTGAAACTTTAGCAACCTTTTTTTCTTCTTCAATTTTTTTCGCACTCAAAAGTTTCACTTCCGACCTTATGTAAAATTATGAAGTACAAAAATTTTAATGTTTTTCTCGGAAGCAGGATCCAAGATCCATTGCATGCGTATATTTAATGTGTCACAAATGTCGTTTCTATCAATGCGCTAGTACTTTCAAGTTTTTATTGGTCCGATGTTGTTTAAGTTTTACTTCCGATGCAAAGTGGTGAAAGAACGTGTATCTGGACAAATCTCTCCCTTCTATATCCCTCTCGCTCACAAGTTTCACTTCCAACTTGTTTATTTTTAGTGCATGCTCCTTCTCTCTTCTTACTCTACAGGTTGGAAGTGAAACTTTTAAGTAGCAGAAACATGTAAAAGAAACGAAAACGCTCTAATTATCAGAATATGTCAAACGAATCTCTAGAAGTGAGAATTACGAACAATATTTCTATTTTATGATAAAAAATTCGAAGCATACACATTTTGGCTGTTATTTAACACTTTAAACTTGTTTATTTGGAGTGCATGTTCCTTCTCTCTTCTTACTCTGTGAGTTGGGAGTGAAACTTGTGAGTAGCAGAGAAATGAGAAAAAAAGAAAACACTCCAATGATCAGAATCAGTCAAACGACTCTCTAGAAGTGAGAAATGTAAACAATGTTATATTTTATAAGAAAAAACATATTTTTTAAAATGTGGCATTCTCCTTTGCCTAAAACTGATATGCAGTAAAATTGCGCTGAATGAATTGAAATAAGAAACTGATAAAAATTAATCAACATCTTGTTATTAATCAAACAAATTTATTCGAAGCATACACATTTCGGTTATTATTTAACAAATAGAATGCGCTAAAAATACAAAGGTGACTGCAAAAATCTTGTCAATAGTTTTTTGCAGTGTCAACTTAATATTTCAGAACAGCTTCGAATCATTCAAACAACTTCAATTGACAGAATCATACCTTAGTCAGTTTCCACTCAAGAGGTTTAATTTCTGGCTTCAAATAAACCGAAATAATTTTTCTCACTAGCTTGGACTGTGGAAAATCTCCACGACATAGATATTCTCTATTATTTAAATGATTCTGATTTTTTTGGAAATCTCCGCGCTCGCGTGCCGGCTAAACGTGCTGCTAAGCACAAAGCACGCTTTTCGGCTCCATCGTTTTACCGGTTCACAATGCTCCTATAGAAGTTTTACTTCAAATATTATTCCCACAATTATTTCACGCAAGAAAATTGTCAGCAAAAATAAAAAATGTTGAGAAGTGCGTTCCTCATATCATAATTTTTCTGAAGATGTCCATAATTATTCTTTGTGAAGTTTTCTGAGATGCTGGAACGCAAACTTAGTTTCAATTATTTCAGGTAGATTGAATTTGTGACTTTGCTTTTGTATAATAAACGAAAAATCTAGAAGAGCAAGTTTCTTATTTTATAGAATTCTACTACAATATTGAGAAACACTAGCAACAAATTATTTATATCCGAAACCATTGTTAAATTTGAGGATGAAAATAAGCGTGACGATACACTTAGAAAGTTGTCATTTTTTATTCATACTGATTGAAGTAATTACATTTACGATCCGAAGTATCTCTATCCGCTGATAGTGGAATAATAAAATTTGAAGCCTATATTTATTGTTTGATTAAAGTCGGAATTGTATAAAACAATCCTGAGACAATAAATAAGACCAGTCAACGAAATGTGCCTCTCCATGGGATTTTATTTTTTGTTTTGAGAAAATATCAGTTTCAATTATGATGGGAAACATTTCCATTACAAGTAAAAATTGGAAATTTCTTATCATTTTCCTTACAGAAGGACTTTTTATCTGCAATGTTCAAGGATCCGTTTCTTGTCCCAATATGGAAGTAATGGGTAAAAATAATCTATAAGTATCCATTTTCTTGTATTTTTGGTAACATAAAATCGAGTTTTATCATATATTAACCTGGTATCAGAATCTAATTTTTTCCCACGGATTTCAATTTGATTGGTATTCTAATTATGTTCTCGATTCCACAATTTCTCGTTTACATCTACATTATACATTATGCAAATACAGTTGTAGGATTTTGTGTTATTTCGCAAGTTTGTCGGTTTAAAGTCTGCATGAATAAAGATGAATGCAGTAAATATTCCAAGATAATTTGGCTCTAATAATTCAGAGTATAATCTAGGCGCCGTGCAATATTTTTAATTCCGTGATATGGTTTCTTCATAAAACAAGAAAAAAACCTACTGTTAATTCCATTTCATTAATGATAGCCATCACTAGAAATCGCCAATTTAAGTATTAATTTTGAGTTCAAGTCTGAAATCGAAAGTAGATACCGTTAGTTCTCTTTCTACTTATATGAGACATACTATCTCTGAATGGGGAAAAAAATTGGCAAAGTGACTGAGAGTATGAGAAAAAACTTTTTTTTATCAATCAAAAATTAATAGCGAATGAATCAGGACGGAAAAAAATACAAAATTTATGGTAAGGTATTTTATGACTGTTGAAAAAATTGTTTGATTTCTTACAGAAACAGGTAAATTAAACTGTGCAGAAATAATGGAAATTCTTAGATTACATAATGGATTCAGAGAGTCAATTGCAGAAGGACTGGTTAAAAATCAACCACGAGCCTCAAATATGCGCGAGATGGTAAGCTTACGAAAATAATGATTAATTTACAAACAAATTATTCCGTATATCATTTTTTAATTATAATATATCTTTCGAGTAAACGAAAAAAAGTATTGGGACGAGGAATTAGCGAATGATGCTCAAAGATGGGCCAACAAATGTACTTTCGAACATAATAGCAGAAAAGAGAGAGAAGTTGGTATGAGTTACATTTTTTATGGTAGCCGCACAAAATGAGCGTGTTCTGCTTACAAACTGAGTGTAACATCTCTCACTTTTAGCGGAGGCTACGTAAGTAGCTCTGGTGGCGCCAACTGTCGGCTCTCTTCTTAAGAAGTCGGGTTCCTCGCGATGGCCGATAACATGGGCCCTGTTACGGATAGCGCAATCTCAACATTTATTAAAAAAAACTAATCGCTCTAAACGAATTTGTTGTGTAGTTGACTGTTCTGATAATGAAAAAAAAATCCGCATCTAGAATTTGATATGTTTCCTGGTCGATCATACGAAAAAGCGAGAAAAGAAAAGTGGATTGCTGCTGTGCGTCGTTTAACCTATGTATTTAATTTATTTACTTATTCATTGAATAATGCAGAGTAATGATTGTATCCTGAAATTTTCAAAGTTCAAGCGAGAGGAAATGATATTGAACTGCTTTTTTGTATGCATTTAAAAAGGATCATTTGTTTTGATAGAAAAATTGTAGGTTATGTGTATGTGATTGAAGTAATAGATTTCCTCTTTAGTGCAATTATTCGAAAACTCACAGGATAACTGCCACAATTTCGCTTGAATATTCATACAAAATCTAGAGAAAAATACCTCATAGAAGTATTTTAAATGATGCAGCAAGGGAAATAATAATTTGTTTTCGAGTAGCTATTTTCCAGACTCACGATAATGCATAAAGCAGCAGCATGCTTGCAAAAGCCTTTTCTAGCTTCACAACTACAAGTTGTTCTTAATACCAATCTATCAGACTTCAGCTGTGAAAATAGTTCTAAAAAAATATAATTGAAAATGAATTTTCTTTCTAGTATAAGCGTGACTTTTCCAATGCATTTTCAAATGAAAAACATAAAATTCCTACGGAAAGAGATGAATTTTCGAAACAAAAAAACAAATTCCGTACAAGAAGATGAATTTTTAACCGAAAATATTTTTCATTCAAGAGGAAATATACTTTGTAATTTTTTTTTTTTTTTTAATTTTCGAGTCGCAAATTTGAATTCAAGAAAGTGACTATGAAGTCAGAAATATTCAACTACCTAGTCTCATTCAAAATAAATAAATTAACAATTCCCGATTAACATAATTTTTTCAGATCCACATATTTATTTCAAATTAGCTCAATGTGCGGGTTTAATTTCATTTATTCGTGAACATTCTCATTACTATGTACTTTGGAATTGAGTAACTGTTTAGGTTATGCAGATTCTCAAAATTACCTCTACTATGGCATTAAAAATATTTTCTTTTTTTCTCATGCCTTCAGCGCCTAGTGTTGATCTAATAACTTTCCCATGTATTTTAATGTTAAATCCCTCATAGGATTCTTCTTCAACACCGCCAACATGGAAGCTTTTTACAAGTTTTTTGCCTTGTTTCGAACTTTCAGGCCAAAAAATGCTTGCATTTACTTCCTGAAATCCTGCGCGTAGTATAATAACCATTTTTTTTTTTGAGTGTATGATGCCTAAACAAATCGAAACGCTTTGAGAAAATGCATTCCACGTGCAGACTTTCATACAAATACTCGCGTGATTTGGTCACGGGCTGCCAGAGGTACCTCACTATTTAAAATCGAGTCCGAGAGATGGCGCGAGCGAAGAGCGCCAGAGGTACTCACAGTGGTGGAAGTTTAGTTAGTTAAAAAGGTTCTTCATAGTTCTTAGATTTTTATTACATATATGTGGCTTACATTTTTTGTTCCTATCTTATTTGACTTCACCGGAAAATAGTTTTTGAATTTTTATTGTAGTTTTAATCAGTTTTTTGATTCGCCAGTTTTATATCTTACTTGTAAGAAGAAATGCATAGGTACTTTAGCTAAAACAGTCTGCGAAAATTGTAGTTTTGTGGAGATAGTTTGTTTCATTTTGTAGCAAGTGCTGTAGTTATTCGTAGTTGGTCCTGAAAGGCGCATCTTTATAACCTTGCGAAGATGTGTCTTTCAGGATTGGAAGACAGATGATATGCATAAAAATGTTCAGATATTTGGAATATTTCTTGCTTGACTGTAGAAATTTTAGCTTTTGAATGTAAATCAGTGACCCTTGTCCCTTTTTTTTGCTAATTGAAAAGTCGGATAGAATAATACTTTACGCGCGCAAGCCGGGCCCCTGAAAGTATGCAATCACCGCTGAGTTCGGAATGAATTTTTCCGATTAAAAAAACATTAACAAAATCTTCGAAAAGTGCAAAACAGTCAGTGAGGGAGTTATTCATAATGATTCGAAGTATCCATCTACTAAGTTTCAAGAATTTCCATCACATACTTTTAGAATTGTGAAGAGTTTAGTGCCAGATTTACTTCCGGATAAGTCCGCGAGTTGGCAATGCTGTCGTTTGTTAAATATATATTCAACGGTAGAAGGACACTATTTTACTGCATGAAATCATTCCTATGTATTCTGAGTCGCTGAATCCGAATATGTCCGGCGTTTTTTTTTCTAGAATTACCTTTTATTCAAATTGCAATTTTTCAAACAAATTATGAAAAGATTGATGTTTTTAGCTAGAAAATTTTCTTATTTGAAAAATGGCTTATTCCAAGACGAGAAGGTCTTTAGTAACTTCCTCGTTAAATCCATATTCCTAAAGTTATAAATTTTTGAAGGTTGAAAATTCGACATTTTTTGCTACCATTGACTGTGATTCACATTCCACCTGTTTGATGCTTCTTAAAACTGAAAAAAGCTTTTTTTGTCTTCAAAAGTTACCCTTAAAATTAGTGTGCTTTAAAAGCCGGCTTTGTTGAGTCGATTATCACGCGAATGTACGAGTAACACCACGGATAACACCGCACGTCTTGCAAACGTTAAAATGTTTGTAAATTTTATTCAAAACAAGGTTTTCAAAACGTTTTCAAAACTTCGGATGCTTCCGCAGATTTTTGATACTTTAATTGAACAAAACTTTTTATAAACATTCTGAAAACGTTTGGTAAACGTTAGACAAGCAAAATTTGAGCAGAATAAATTTCCAAACGTCTCTTAAACGTTTGCAAGACATTTATCAAACGTTTACCAAACATTTATCCAACGTTTGAAAAATTGTTTCTCAAACGTTTCAAGACTGTTCAGAAAACGTTCGATCGAATAAGAATTTTTTTTCTAGTATCTCATATGCTTTTAACGGTATTTAGACCTTACCCGAATTTCTCATGATATTTTTTGCTTGTCTTTCCGAGTAAGACCACGCGATCTTTCGGATATATTTTTTGAGCAGACAATAAAAACATTTTTAATACGGTCGTGATTTCGATCGTTCGAAATTCTACTTCTTGAACGTTTCTCAAACATTTTTCAAACTCCTTTTGAACGTTTACCAAAGTTCTTAAGTTTTCTAAACTTTTGAAATACGTGTTGAATTTTTAGTCACTCAAAATTTTATTGGTCAAACGTTTTTGAAAAGTTTTGTTCACTTGAGTCTCGAAAATTAGCTGAAGTATCCAACGTTTTCAGAACGTTTCCATCACCAAAAATCCCAAACATTTTTGGTTAGCCAGAAATTTTTTCAAAAACGTTCGCAAAACGTTTGAATGTTATTCGGGACGATTACCAGGAACACGTTAAAATATCTCTCGTCATTGAAACAAAATTCTCCGATACCTCTTGAACTACATTAATATTAAGAGTAACGTTTGAAGAATAAGTAGCTTTCTTCAATCTTAAGAAGCATCAAACAGGTGGAGAGTGAATAACAGTCAATGTTAGCGAAAAATGTCAAATTTTCGACCTTCAAAAATTTATAACTTCAGGAATATGAATTTTACAAGAGAGTTACTAAAGACTTTTTCGTCTTGGAATAAAAGCCATTTTTAAAATAAAAAAATTTTCTAGCTAAAAACATCAATCTTTTCATGATTTGTTTGAAAAATTGCAATTTGAACAGAAGGTAATACTCTTGAAAAACAACGCTGGACATATTCGGATTCAGTGACTCAGAATACATAGAAATGATTTCATGCAGTAAAATAGTGTCCTTTTACCGTTGAATATACATTTTACATACGACGTATTGCCCACTCGCGGACTCATCCGCAAGTAATTCTAGCACTAAACTCTTCACAGTTCTGAAAGTATTTTATGGAAATTTCTGACACTTAGCAGATGGATATTTTGAATCATTATAAATAACTCCCTCGCTGACTGTTATGCACTTTTGAAGATTTTGTTAATGTTTTTTCAATCAGAAAAATTCACTCCAAACTCAGCGGCGATTGCATACTTTCAGGGGCTCGTCTGATCGGCTCGCGCGTGGAAGTCGTTATTCTATCTGGCCCCGTCAATTATTAGTAAAATTTTACTTATTCTGAAGGAGAAAAGTGAGCCAGAAAAGATAACTTAAAAAATCACTGATAAAAATAGTGATTTTCGCCGAGTTATTGGATAGGTAAGTTATGAATTATTTCTCAGGTTGATTAGAAGATTTTTACTATTGAGAATAGTGTTAAATAATGAATAGGTGAAATTTACCCAATCACATCCGTAAACAGCTGTTGAGAATAGTAAATATTTACCACTGAAATCTTAAATAATCAAGCATTCAAATGCTTATTCATTAATCTTTCGTGGGAAAAATTAAACAATCATCAGACATATCTATACATTTTTTCAAATGTTTTTTAAAAAAGCAGTTATAATT